>SKCR01019392.1:0-114014 GCA_019454045.1 Zanthoxylum bungeanum | reverse complement strand
ATTTATGGTATGTGTCAAAATCTCATTTGAGGAATAATCAATGTGGATCTAATCGTATTATATATCAAATAAGATACACATAATTATTAGCGGATAAAATCCTCTAATGCATGTGTTGTCGTTTAAACCGATTAACTATCTGAATTAACTCATTTTATCCGTGAAGTATTATGAATAATTCGTATTTCATATTGAGTTGCCAAGTGCTCAACGAGTACCCTTCATATTGTGGGATTCTCTAAGTTTAGGTTTATCCGTCACGACATCTATTTCGTGTCCACAATCTACCCACTCATGGATTATGACGAGCACGGATAATCTCGTCTAAACTATACAAGTCGAGGTCATAGCATACGTATAATCCCTCCGTCACAGGCCATCCGTATTATACCTGGGATATATAGAAAACGTCAAATTCGTTCGGTATAATACAATCGCTTTCAAATTTACAATCTCTAAATAACACTCGGAACTGATTTCCGAAGTTATACCACGGCCATGGATTTACTAGATCGTAAACCGTGCTGGATGCATATGCCCCGTATACAAGACGAATCCTATCTTAATACACACTAGATATCATGAGCATCAGTCCACACCCACGAACAAGCGGAGGTCTTATCATGACTAGATCCTTGACGTGATTGCCATCAAAGTGTGGAGGATAGCTCATATATCCACAGTGGTATCTCAAGTCGAAGGACCACTATGCTCGCTCAACTCGAGAATGTTCATATTAACGTTGGTATACATCTATTAGGAAACTTCAGTGAGTCATTCAGTGTCTTAATCAAATAACACCTACATGTCTATACGAGTCTCCCGAGACTCATGGTTCACTGGGATAAACCATCAAACCAAGTCACGATATACGACATGTACTGTTCTCAGCAGATTTTACTAGACCGACCGACCCGTGTTAGTAAATCTTGACCAGGAACTTTATTTAAGCATATACAACTAATAGTGCGCTTCCAATGTCAATTACAAACTACGTTGTAACTGTGCACTATAACTGTAAATCCTAAGGTCTTTTGTCTAATATACATGTAATCGCTAATATTATGGAAAATATAATTGCTCGGATTTATGAATTCAGACATAAATACGATCCGGATTGGCACTCCGAGCACCAACCTCTAACATCTTTCTCATGCTTCGCAAAGGGATTATGAGTCATGTTGCATAAATGATGCGATGACGGTCCTTAACTTTGCTGTTCTGGCTAGGGGAAAGTTTTTTGAAAGAAATTTGGTGGCAATAGTGTTTCAAGTTGTGATGGAACCTGCTGGTAATGAATGGAGTCAAGATTTAGCTCTGTCTTTCAAGGAATATGGGAACACGTACACGCATTGCTTCTTCTGCCGCTCGGTTGTAATTGAATGTGCCACAAACTTCCAAGAAGTTGCTGATGTGGGCATTAGGATCTTCAGTCCCACTTCCCCCAAACTGGACTGATTGTTGTATCATCTGAATGCATGTTTTTGATGTCCCATACGCATTTGCAGGTAAGAGAGGAAGTGCAATGCATGAAATGAAGCCGTCAACCACCAGAATTATTCTACCTCAAATGGGAATTGGTGGTGCAACTTCCAAAGGTTCAGGTTCTTGATTATTCATGTTGATCAGTAGGCCTGGGCATTATCGAATTCGGATCGGATCGAACCGAATCCGAATTCGATCCGATCTGAATTCGTTGAAATTTATGATTCGATCGGATCAGATCAGCTAATCGAACTCGATCCGATTTGATCCGATAATTATCGATCGAATCTGTCCAATCCGATCCGATCCGATTCGAATTCGGAGCGGATTGGTCCGATTCGAAATAGGCTGATTTCGGATCGGACCCAATCCGATCCGATTCCGAATTTTCACTACACAGACAGAATATCAGCATACATATCATTAGTATGAACAAAATAACAATAACAACATGACCACACAAACTGCCAGCATAATCTGGTTTTGACAGTACACACAACAATAACATAACACAATACAAACATGACCACAAGATGAAGAAAAATAAAATAGTAGTTAACAATACCACAAAATGTCAAGATCAACAAAACTACAAAAGCCAAAATTTTCACTAAACATAGTGACAGTACACACAAACACAGCCAACATGACCACAATATCAATCCACAATACTATCCAGTATCCCAAGTGTCCTTCCACTTCCAGAACGGCAGCAGCACAACAACATCAATCCTGCAAAAGATGGAATTAATAAACAATGTTCCTGAATATAAAATATAAGTAATAACACTTCATATCGTAAAGGCACCATCATATCGTAAAAAGAGGAAATAAATGAACAAACTGTTTCTTTGCTACTAAGTCTTACTTCAATACTTCTTTAAGTTCCCCTATTTTTAAGGTAAGCTAGTAAATGTTTATTCAAATAAATAATCAAAGAAAAACATAACTTTGTCAAAATTGTACCTTCAAGATAATTCGCCTCAAACTCTGTTGCCAACGACATGATCCGGTGATGTGATTCAGATTGTAACTTGTGTCTTGTGATATTCTTCAAATAAAATAAATAAAAAATTATTCACAGTTAGTAAGTTTACATTTAATGGTATTCATTAAAATTAAAAAACTAATTAAGTATTAATAATTTTTGTTGTTACCTTCCTCAAGTTTTCGTAGTACTCTGCCTCCAATAACATTGCTTCCACTTCTTGTTTTGTCAATTGTAAGCCTATTCCGTATCCAATTTTGAGTGCATATTAGAGCCTCGACCATTAACGGGAGTTAATGTTCTACGAAAACTGTCAAGAACAACGACGCCCGTACTAAATGCCCGATTCAGATGCCACAGTCGATACCGCATTGCAAAAATATCACGAGCAATCCTAGCCAAAATTGGATACTTACCGTATTTGTTTTCCACCACATCAGAACACTAAAGCTAGGGTCACGACTAATCTCATAGGGTTCCATTAAATACATTTCAACCTCAGTACTATCCCTTTGATGCATTGCATGACTAGTCTGAAAAACTTGAAATGGATCATCAGGTTGCACGTTTGTATTGCGTTTACGCACTCTATCGTGTACTCGCGGTCTAACAAATGGCTGAGATTGTGTAGCACTAGACCCATCTCCACCAACACCAGTTAAAACACCCCAGCCCTTGATCCATCACTGTCAACAAACAACCCATTTGTGCCATACCAATCATTATACATATCGTATAATCTCTTCAATAAATCTCTAGAAGACTTTCTCATTTCCTCTCTCTTCACATCATCATTATCAAAAAGTATACCAAAGCAAACAAAGGCAATGTCATCTTCCTTTGTGGATCAAGAATAGTACTCACAATCAATAATTTATTGATTTTGGCAGTGGTCTCCAATATTTATCAAACTTCATCTTCATAGATAATACCATGTCATGCAAAAGAGGATGTTCATTACGCGCCAAGTTTTTTCAAACTTGTATGAATCTTTCAAATCTCATTGGAGTGAACTATGTGACGGTGGATGAGGCTGACCGGCGTTAAACACACTGTTAACACAAGCGCACGTATCGTTCAAGTAGTATAAAAATATCGATCCACACGAGGACTTATATCTAATCTATTATTTTATGAGGTCAAATGATTACTAGTATCTAACAGGTTTGGTTGGATTGATTTGAAATGGTGATGATTCTAAATTTAAAAAGAACAAGTAAATAAAATTATTCGAAAGTAGATTTAAGAAAATTCAATATTAAAAACTATCTAGGGTTGTGATTTCTTCCAATATCATTTTAAAGATGAAGTGGTTATTTTATGTTTGTGTAATAAATAGGTTTACTAACCTGGAAACTAAATTATGCAAAAGCCTCTGTCGATGGTCAGAGCAAATACTCCAGTTTAACCCCAATTGAACCATATGTCTATGTCAACCAAATTATATGGATTCATTAAGTTTAAGTTCCAATTATGGCTACCCCCGCCCGACAGGGTATATGTCTATCCTGTAGGAAATCTATTAAAGGGTTATCTATCCTCAAGGAAGATCGTGGGATATTAAGTCTAAGGCTGAAACCTAAAATTCCTTTGTCAAGTTTATTTTTATTTTACCACATCAATCTTATTAGTGGCCAATTAACAAGACGCATTACGCTTAAGACTTAATAAGTAAACCCTTAAATTACCCAAACTATAATTTAACCCCTTATAAACCGGTGATATTGGATTTCATCACAACCCCCAGATAACTGGCTTAGTTACGACACATATTTACGGTAGTAAAAAAAACTTAAAAAAATAAAGACATAAGTAAAATACTGAAAATTAAAATACTGAAAATTAAATGCTGAAAAGTACATGCTTAAAGTAAATGCTGAAATTAAATACTGAAAATTAAATGCTGAAAAGTAATGCTGAAAGTAAATTAGAAAAGTAAATTACTGAAAAGTAAATTGCTGAAAAGTAAATTGCTTAAAGTAATGCTGAAAGTAAATTGCTGAAAAGTAAATAAAGTAAAATTACAATAAAATAAAATGTTGAGGTAAAATGATCCACTTTATTACTTCTATTTTAGATATCTCCCTTAATATAATATATTAACTTTGCATGATATTACCACCAACCGCCATATAAGCGGTATCCAGATTAAGTCAAATTAATAATTAATTACCAATCGACCAATCAGGCGGTATCCAGTTTAGTCAGGTTAAAACCAATTTAAATAATTACCAACCGACCAATATGGCGGTATCCTCGTTAATTCAGGTTTTAACTAGTTTATATATTATAATTAAGGGAGATTAATATAAATATTAGTAATAAAGTTTTACCTTTTACCCCCACAAAGGGGAGTTACCTACTCATTACTGAAATGTAAAAACTGAAAATTAAAGAAAGAAAAGTATTGTGCGTAAAAGTAAATTGCGGAAAGTAAAACTGAAAAGTAAAGAAAAGAAAGTGCGAAAGCGGAATTAATTACTGAAAGTTGTAATAAACAAACAGATACAATCTTCTTAGTATTCTTAAGGAATTCCTTGAAGAAAGTATGAATTTACAATGAAATGGCTTGGTATTTATAGGCAAAATTTTGCCTCCATCAAATCATCCACCAAATCAATTATTAATTGCTCCACTAATTGCTCCACCAAATCCATTATTATTGGCTCCACTAATTGCTTATCATGTTTGGTGTGATTTGATAATTTTTATTATTTATTTATTAATTTATTTTTTGCTTGAAAATGATTGAAATGACTTTAATAATTTACACACACAACACACTTCTGGATAGTTTATCAATTTCGGGCATGAAATCTTCAGAATTCGAAATTATTTTGTCTTTCAAAGTTGTATATCTTTGAGTTTTCTTTAATCTGGAACTTGAATCAGCTCAATCCGATATCGGAGTAAAACTTATGGGCCCAAAATACAACAGATACGCAAAACTGAATTTCCAAAACTGCACTTCGTTAAAAACGCACTTTTAAGTTTCTAATCTCCAAAATTAATATGTCAAGTCCCTTTTTTTCCCTTATTTGACCCAAATTTCGTCCTAAATGTTTCATTGTGTCTCAAATATTATTTTATTTTATCTGTAAAATAAACTAAAACACATCAAAACGTATCACAACCCCGAGAAACTAAACAAAATATTAAGTAAAATGAGCGGTAAATATTGATATATTTTCCCTCATCACACCCCCAAACCTAAAAATTTTGCTAGTCCTCGAGCAAAACAACAAAATAAAATACAAGAACAATTAAAATTAAACTAAGCCACTTTCGTAGGGATCACAGTTGCATTTAGCGTATGCAACAAGCCTTTAAACCCCTAGGTGTCCCTAGTGGACGAGTTGTAGTCTCGTGAGGGTTTACAGCAAAGATACCACAAACATTTACAAAAGTAAAAAGGTAGTAAAACTATGGACACAAAAGCCAAAAAGACAAGAGAAAAGAGAATAAAGGAAGTTAGTGACTAATCAGGTGAAACTTCTACTCCAAGTTACTAGTTGTTTTGTTTTCTTTCTAAATTACCAAATAAGTAAATTCTCCGATTATATTTACCATTCTCCATATACACAGCCAACAAAGTATTAATCAATCTCATTTTTGCCCACAACAGTCACAAGTGTAGTTGATAAGAGAGTACTATTTTTGTTCTAAAGTTCTATCAGATTTCACACCTTTTTTTATGGCAATGGAATAATTTTTCTGATTTTTTTCTTTGATTTTTGATTTTTTTTATTTATATACATATATCTTCCATCTATGTAGCGAGTGTTGGGTCAGTGGCTCCCAACCAGTTTTCTTTAGGGCACCAGATGTTAAGACACCCCTACGAACTTAATTACTCAGACTTCAGATATATATATTTTTGCAAGCATCTTTGATCCATGTAGCGAGCTTTGGGCCAGTGACTCCCAAACCAGTTGGGCTTTAGGGCACTAGGTGTTAAAACACCCTTACAGACTTAATAACTCGGATCTCAGATGTTTTTTTTTTTTTTTTTTTTGTTACTCCATCACTTTTTGAGATGATTTCTTCCAATTAAACTAGAGCACTAAATATTATAAACTTTTCAATTACAACTCATGTCTGTATGTTACTATACATGTTGATAATATCTGCTAACTGAGCATATGAAGATCTTTTTAGTCAGTTTTATGGAGAATTTACAAATTAAATAATTTAAAATGAAATAAACAAAAATTGTTGTTCCGAAATAGGTTGAAATACGTCTCAGGAGTGGAAACTCCTTACTCAGCTATCTCTTACCAATTTTCACATTTTTAGTCAAAATAAAAACACAAAAACCTAAAAAAATTGTAATTTTTTCAATTTTTTTGTATTTTTTTTTTTCGAAAATTTTGGACTAAAAATAAAAAACAACACCAACTAAAAACAAGGTACTGATCAACTAATTTCCTCCCCCAAACCTAAATGAGACATTGTCCCCAATGTCTTAAACAGTAGAAGAAGAGTGTAAAGATAGTACTTGGTTAGCTGAAATTCTACATGAAATTAAGGTTAAGATCCAGATTAATCCGACGCCTCTTACCACGATCGTCCTCAGACCAATTTATCTTTGAAATGATAGGGTCAATTTGTGGTTCATAGGCTAAGATTTGGTCAATTAGATCCGGAGCAGTTCTGGTAGTGAAGAGGAGTTCTTTCAAAGGTTTTGACACGACCCATTTTTTCGGGCATCATCAAGAAACACACAAAGAAAATCATAAAATCCATCAACATTAAATAGCTCAATGGTTTCTTCTGGTGTAGGTTCAAGTTCGTCCAAGATAACACTATAAAAAATTTCTCCAATGTACCCAAGCCACCTGGCACATTAGCTCTTCTCTGTTTGATGGTCCAATAAGATTTTTCTTCTGCCAAGGGTTTTGGGATGATTCCCAAAACGTGACTGCCTCCTTCCTGTACGGCCTTTGAAACGATTCCCATTAGTCAAGATTGCCTCCGCCATATACTAAGTGCATATTCCTTGTAGCTAAGACTCGACCCAATTCATGTGCTGCCTCTACGTATTGTGGCTTAGTACCAACACTAGTACTGCAAAACACACAGATGTTTCAACTCGTCTTCTTGAAGTGGCTTCTATGTTTTTACTCTGATGTCTTCAAAAGTGCAATGATGAGTTGAATTTATAATACCTGAAAAGGGTGAGTAAAAATAGCACTAGTACCTGCCAAATGACATTATTAGTTAACAGTAAAATAAATCGTATAGTAAAAAGGTCTGGATCATGTCAGAAAAATAAAGAAAAAACAAAAACAATTTACAATTATTAGGAAAAGACAAAGAGATATAATATGTACAAGAAAAGTAGCGCTTGATTGACGTCTATGCGTCAGGGACAAGCTTCCCATCCAATTTTCTTATAAACTGGCAAACAGGGTCTTTTTTGAGTCAGATTCCCAAGACTTAATTTTGTCTTTCTTTTTGGAATTGTGTATGTAATTTACGAATGGCTATGTGAACATATCCATTGGGATGCGTCTCACAGTTGAAGATATATCATCTAAAGACTCCTTACTCAAGCCATCCATAATGAATTTAATTTTGTCTTCGCGATTATCAGACACCATTCCTAAAGAACGACAACGAGTATGCAATCCAGCGTGCACATTTGTAACAAACACCCAGTTTGTTTAGCTCTACGTTTCTTTGCATAGGTGCTTCTTCCAAAACTAGACAGATGTGAAATAAAAGAGTCAGAAGACTCACCTGCCAATTGGACTCGTGCTTCAATTACCCAACGAATGTCATTAGGAACACCATGGATTGTTAGTAATCTCATCTTTTCCAATCGAGCTTTGTAGACTTTCATCAGAGAGTTTTTTAGGGAGAGAAGGAATTGCTTGTGAAGATTTGCGAGAACTTTTCTTCCATCCTGAAATGTCTTAATCTGCAAAAACTAAACACACCAAATTTAAATCACACCAAATCACATATATACAAAAATTGCATGGGTTGCCTCCCTGCAAGCGCTAAGTTTAAGTGGTCAGCCAGACTTGACTTCTCGAACGTTAAGCTGGATCTGAAAGTGTAACACTTTCTTTTTGTCGCTCAAATGATTCTCCCCAGTAGTGTTTGACACGTTTGTTTTTAACCTTGAAAGTTTTATTGGAGTCTGGATCATGTATCTCAACGGCTCTGTCTGGTAAGACTTTGGTGATCACAAATGGACCTGACCACCGTGATTTTGGCTTCCATTGGAAGAATTTCACCCTTGATTTGTTTAACAGTACCTTCTGCCCTGGTTCCAGTTGTATGCGCACTAACTTCTCATCATGTCTCTTCTTTGGCCTTTTCTTTGTACAATTTGGCATCCTCAAAAGGCTGATTGTGAATTCTTCCAATTGTTGAGCTGATGGAACTTTTTCTCTTCTGTTGCTTGTAGTGTAAGAATTGGCTTCTTCAGTACAAAATACGCTTTATCTTTAGGCTCCACACAGCAATTGACATGTTTTAAGTTTGTCAGTAGAACTTTGCATTGCATTGGAGTTCTGAATGGTACTGTGTATCACATCGAGTTTGAAACATTCCTCATTCTTTTCATCATCTGGTAAATTCATGGCCTTGAAAACATTGAATGTTACTTCTTGTCATGTACCCTCATGGTTAATTCTCCTTTTTGTACATCAATAATGGTTCGACCTGTAGCCAATAATGGTCTCCCAAGGATGATTGGCATGTCTACGTCTTCCTCCATATCAAGGACAATAAAATCTGCTGGGAAAATGAATTTGTCAACCTTGACCAGCACATCCTCAACTACGCCTCTTGGAAATACGAGCGTTCTATCAGCAAGTTATAGAGAGACTGAAGTGGGCATTGTTTCTCCGATTTGCAGTTTCCTGAAAATAGAAAAAGGCATCAAGTTAACACTTGCACCTAAATCACATAAAGCCTTACCAAAGTCATGTTCTCCTATGGTGCAAGGTACAGTGAAACTGCCAGGATCTTTCAACTTTGGAGGAAGTTTTCTCTGAATGATGGCGCTGCATTCTTCTGTTAATGTTACTGTCTCGTAATCTCCCAATCTCCGCTTTCGTGAAAGAATATCTTTCATAAATTTGGCATAGCTGGGCATTTGTTCCAACGCTTCTACAAATGGAATGTTGATATGCAGCTTTTTGAACACCTCCAGGAAACGAGCAAACTGCTTGTCCATTTTATTTTTCTGAAGACGCTGAGGAAAATGTGGAGGTGGAGTGATCTGTTCTTTTTCCTTTGCTTCTTTTTCCTCCATCTGTTGCTTTGTTTCTCTTGGAATATCTTCAATTGTTGCCTTGATTCCAATATCTTTGTTGATTTCAGTACCTCTTTTTAACATGATGGCATGACATTGCTCATTTCCTATGTTCCTCGGATTTGGTTCAGTGTTGCTAGGAAGGGTACCTAGCTGTCTGTAACTCTGAGCATTGGCCAGTTGTCCCATTTGATTTTCCAGTGCTTTAATAGAGGCTGAATGGCTTTGATTCAATGCTACTTGAATTTGAACCATAGCTGCTAAAGCATCATATTTTGCTTCTTGCTTCTTCAACTGGGCCAGCACTTTTATTATTCCTGGTTCTTTTTCATGCTCCTGGCCTTTGTTCTGTTGCTGGAATCTGGGTGGTGGGTTGTTCATTTGCCCTGAATTGGTGCTCCATGAAAAATTGGGATGATTCTTCCACCCTGGGTTGTAGGTGTTGGAATATGGATTATTCCCCTGTCTGTTGAAATTGTTAATGTAGTTCACTGTTTCTTTATGTTGAATTGGTTCTGGTGCTCCTTCATATGGTGAACTTGTGGTTCCAGCGATGTTCACAACTTGCGTGCTAAGTGTTTCTAGACATTTGTATGTCACATCCAGCTTGGAATTTAGAGTTGTGTTGGCTCCAACTTCATAAATTCCTTCCTGCAATTCTTTGGATCATGCTCCTTTTGGTTGGCCATAAAGAATTGTTGTTGGCCATTTCTTCAATTAGTTCCCAAGCCTGATCTTCTCATTTTTGCCATCAAAGCTCCTCCAGCAGCAGCATCAATTGTGGTTCTCATTATTCCAGAAAGTCCATTGTAGAAGGTTTGGACTTGTAGCCACTTTACGATCTCATGATGAGGACATTTCCGGAGTAAATCTTTGAATCTTTCCCAAGCTTCGCAAAGGGATTCTGAATCTTGTTGCACGAAGGATGGATGTCATTCCTCAACTTTGCAATTCTAGCTGGTGGAAAGTACTTTGCAAGGAATTGGTGGCTAGAGTGTTCCAAGTTGTGATGGAACCTGCTGGTAGTAAATGTAGCCAAGCTTTAGCTCTGTCCTTCAAGGAGTATGGAAAAACACGCAGTCTCATTGCTTCTTCAGCTGCTCGGTTGTAATTGAAATTACCCCCAAACTTCCAAGAAGTTGCTGATGTGGGCATTAGGATCTTTAGTTGCATTTCCCTTAAACTGTACTGACTGCTGAATCATCTGGATGCATGTTTTGATGTCACCCGTATTTGCTGGTAAGAGAGGAAGTACAATACAAGAAATGAGTCTGTCAACCACCGGAATGGTTCTGTCTCGAATGGGAATCGGTGGTGCAACGTTCAAAGGTTCAGGTTCCACGTTAATGATTGCTTCTTGGCCTTCTCGCATTTCCTTTCTCAACTGTCTGATGGTTCTTTCAATTTCTGGGTCAAGCGGTCGAAGTTCAAAGCTTCTGGTTCGTCTCATGTAATTTCTGAGAACCTAAAACACAAGAAAACAAAAAAAATAAGTAAAAAGAAATTAGATACAAGTAACGTATCTAACCCTAAAACTAATAGTGAAAGAAAAATAAGTCCCCGGCAACGGCGCCAAAAACTTGACCGGCGTAAACACACACGTATAACGCAAGCGCACATATCGTTCAAGTAGTATAAAAATATCGATCCCACGAGGACTTAATATCTAATCTATTAATTTTATGAGGTCAAATGATTACTAGTATCTAACAGGTTGTTGGAGTGATTTGAAATGGTGATGATTCTAAATTTAAAAAAACAAGTAAATAAAATTATTCGAAAGTAGATTTAAGAAAATTCAATATTAAAAACTATCTAGGGTTGTGATTTCTTCCAATATCATTTTAAAGATGAAGTGGTTATTTTATGTTTGTGTAATAAATAGGTTTACTAACTTGGAAAACTAAATTATGCAAAAGCCTCTGTCGATGGTCAGACGCAAATACCCAGGTTAACCAATTGAACCACATTGGTGATGATTCTAAATTTTGTCAAGTATTTTAGATTTACCACATCAATCTTATTAGTGGCCAATTAACAAGACGCATTAAGCTTAAGACTTAATTAGTAAACCCTTAAATTACCCAAACTATAATTTAACCCCTTATAAACGGTGATATTGGATTTCATCACAACCCCAGATAACTGGCTTAGTTACGACACATATTTACGGGTAGTAAAAAAAACTTAAAAAAAAAAAGACATAAAGTAAAATACTGAAAATTAAATACTGAAAATTAAATGCTGAAAAGTAAATGCTGAAAGTAAAATGTGAAATTAAATACTGAAAATTAAATGCTGAAAAGTAAATACTGAAAGTAAATTACTGAAAAGTAAATTACTGAAAAGTAAATTGCTGAAAAGTAAATTGCTGAAAGTAAATTGTTGAAAAGTAAATAAAGTAAAATTACAATAAAAGAAAATGCTGAGGTAAAATGATCCACTTTTATTACTTCTATTTTAGATATCTCCCTTAATATAATATATTAACTTTGCATGATAATTACCAACCAGCCATATAGGCGGTATCCAGATTAAGTCAAATTAATAATTAATTACCAACCGACCAATCAGGCGGTATCCAGTTTAGTCAGGTTAAAACCAATTTAAATAATTACCAACCGACCAATATGGCGGTATCCTCGTTAATTCAGGTTTTAACTAGTTTATATATTATAATTAAGATAGATTAATCTAAATATTAGTAATAAAAGTTTTACCTTTTACCCCAGCAAAGGGGAGTTACCTCCTCATTACTGAAAAGTAAAAACTGAAAATTAAAGAAAGAAAAGTACTATGCGTAAAAGTATATTGCGGAAAGTAAAAAACTGAAAAGTAAAGAAAGGAAAGTGCGAAAGCGGAAATTAATTACTGAAAGCTGTAATAAACAAAAAAGATACAATCTTCTTAGTATTCTTAAGGAATTCCTTAGAAGAAAGTATGAATTTACAAATGAAATGGCTTGGTATTTTATAGGCAAAATTTTGCCTCCATCAAATCATCCACCAAATCAATTATTAATTGCTCCACTAATTTCTCCACCAAATCCATTATTAATTGCTCCACTAATTGCTTATCATGTTGGTGGTGATTTGATAATTTTTATTATCTATTTATTAATTTATTTTTTGCTTTGAAAATGACTTTAATAATTACACACAACGCACTTATGTATGGTTCATCAATTTCGGGCATGAAATCGTAAGAATTCGAAATTATTTTGTCTTTCAACGTTGTATATCTTTGAGTCTTCTTTAATCTGGAACTTGAATCAGCTCAATCCGATATCAGAGTAAAAGGTTATGCCCAAAATACGACAGATGCGCAAAAAATTAGAATTTCCAAAACTGTACTTCGTAAAAAACGCCCTTTCAAGTTTCCAATCTCCAAAATTAATATGTCAAGTTCAATTTTTGCTCTTATTTGACCCACATTTCGTCCTAAATGATTTCATTGTGTTCCAATTATTTTATCTGCAAAATAAACTAAAACACATCAAAACGTTCATCAAATCCGAGAAACTAAACAAAATATTAAGTAAAAGGGGCGGTAAATATTGATATATTTTCCGCTCATCACAGGCATGACCGCGTAAACACACACGTATAACGCAAGCGTACGTATCGTTCAAGTAGTATAAAAAGTATCGATCCCACGAGGACTTAATACCTAAGTTATTAATTTTATGAGGTTAAATGATTACTAATATCTAACAGGTTGTTTAATTGATTTGAAATAGCGACGATTCTAAATTTAAAGACAATAAAATAAAATTGTTTGAAGGTAGATTTTAAGAAAATTCAATATTAAAAACTATCTAGGGTTGTGATTTATTCCAATATTAATTAAAGATAAAGTGGTTATTTTATAATTGGGTAATATATTAATTTATTTACCTGAAACACTAATTTATGTAAAAACCTCTTCCGATGGTCAATTACAAATACCTAGTATAATCCAATTGAACCATATGTCTATGTCAACCAAATTACCTAGATTCATTATGATTAAGTTTCAATTATGGCTATCCCCGCCCGACAGGTATATTCCTATCCTGTAAGGAAATCTATTGAAAGGGTTATCTATCCTTAAGGAAGATCGTGGGCTATTGAATCTAAGGTCTTAAACTTAAAATCCCTATGTCTAGTTAATTTTAAGTTTACCTAATCAAATTAATTAATGGCCAGTTAATTAAAGAGCATTAAGATTAAGACTCGATAAATAAATCTTATATTACCCAAATTATAATCAACCCTTATAAACCCGTGAAATTGAATTTCATCACAACCCTAGATATTAACTTAGTTATGACACATTATAGGGCTGGTTAAAAACTTGAAAATAAAAGAAATAAACTGTTGAAAAGTAATTGCGGTAAAATAAATACTGAAAAGTAAAAATACAATAAAATAAAATGCTAAGGTAAAAGGAATTACTTTTACTATTACTAATTTAGATATCTCCCAATAAAATAATATATAAACTTGTGATATTATTTAATCAACCGACCAATCTGGCGGTATCCTGATTAAGTCAAATTAAGTCCAACCAGCCATATAGGCGGTAATATTTGTCCATAATCTAGCCATAAAGGCGGGGCGGTACCAAAATAAATTTACCAACCGACCAATCTGGCGGTTATCCTTGATTAATCAGGTTCAAACCAACAGAAAATAAATTTACCAACCGACCAATATAGCGGTTTCCTTAATTAAGTCAGGTTTAAACCAGATTAAATTAAATTGCCAACCGACCAATATAGCGGTATCCTTTATTAATCAGTATTTTAATTAGTAAATATATTATTTTTAAGGGAGATTAAACTAAATAGCAACAGTAAAAGAATTACCTTTCACCCTAGCTGGGGAAATTATTTCCTCATGAATAGTAAAAACTGTAAAAAAATAAAGAAAGTAAACTATTATTATTACAAAAGTAATTAAAATTAAATTACAAAAGTAAAAAAATTAAAAACTAAAATTTTTTAGAGAGAGAAACTCTATTTACACGGAAATATGAGAGAGAGAATGGTGTGCAAAATCTGAAAATTCGTGCAGTATTTATAGAAAAATTTGCCTTCGGCGTCGCGACGCTGGAATAGTAAGACGTGGCACGCTGAGGAGGCGACACGCGTCATGGCGGCTGACTATTCACGCGACACATGGCAAGGCGGCTAAGACTCAATTATTGTGATGACGTCATGCTGATGTGGCGCTGACGTGGCGATGGCGTGGCGCTGGCGTGTGTTACAATTGTCGGCACAATAGGATTGCGACACGTGGCGACACGTGTCACGCGGTGATTGGCTGATGCTGACGTGGCATGTTGACTTGGTTGACCTTGTGACGTGGCTGCTGACGTGGCATGACACATGGCAAGTTGACTTGTTGACCGATGACATGGCTGATGACGAGGCGACACGTGTCAACTCTGAGTGTCGGCAGTATATGATGATGACACGTGGCACGGCGCACGTTAGCGGATTGTTGTGATGGTGACACGTGGCACGGCGCATTTTAGCAAAGTCAAACTTCTCAAATTCTGACATGTTGACCTGGTGCACGTTAGCAGATTCGGTGCACTCTGGGCGTCGCGACGCTAGAAATTACCAAAATGCCCTTTTTCGCAAATTTTCACTGTTTTTACTCCAAATCACCTCCAGAATGTCCTGAAACTTTATTTATCTACAAAATAACACAAAACACATCAAAACATTCACAAAACTCAAGAAACTATACAAAATATTAGATTAAATGAGTGGGAAATAGTGATATAAAAACCACTCATCAAGGCATTGAACATATTCGTTGCATCATAAAATATCTCCAAAAAATCAGCAAAGTATTGAGCTTTCTCCCAATCTATATCTGTAGGAGGCCCAACCCTTTTGCTCCCATCTTCATCATCTCTAAAATATGGAGCATAGTGACCATCATCATCAATCATTCGATCAAAGGCCTTCTGAAAGTTTAATGCAGCATTCAACATTAAGTAGGTGGAATTACACCTAGTATGAACATCTAAGATGGCACTGCCCTTACTCTCAATCTTCTCACGTGCTACCGCCGATTTAAATGCTTCCAATCTTGATGGAGAAGATCTCACATACTTAACAGCATTTTGAATTGCTATAATACTGTCATCCATTTGTTTCAAACCATCAGACACAACTAAGTTTAATATGTGAGCACAACACCGCATATGCACATACTCTCCATTAAGCACCAATGCATCTCCCCTCCACGTCCTCATCTTCCTCACCAACTGTTGGATGGCTACAGCATTGGCACTGGCGTTATCCACAGTTATAGTAAAAATTCTCTCAATACCCCAATGTTGTAAACAAAACTCTATTAACCTTCCGATAATGTCTCATTTGTGATTGTTAATTAGACAAAAGCTAAGGATTCGCCGATGCAACTGCCAATCATTGTCTATAAAATGTCCAGTGATAACCATGTAATTAATATTTTGAATTGACGTCCATATATCGGTGGTCAAACTAACTCTCTG
This sequence comes from Zanthoxylum bungeanum, assembly GCA_019454045.1. Lineage (NCBI taxonomy): Eukaryota > Viridiplantae > Streptophyta > Magnoliopsida > Sapindales > Rutaceae > Zanthoxylum > Zanthoxylum bungeanum. The sequence continues at coordinate 97,758 of SKCR01019392.1, read as the reverse complement.
ATAACCCGCAGATAAAATACTCTTCAACATCACTTTTTCATCAGCAAACAACTGTAGGATAACCCTCGTTATAGTCCTGCGAGATGGGACATCAAAACGAAGGACAGCAACACTACAGAAATTTCGAAAACCCTCTTCCTCTATAAAGATAAATGGTAGCTCGTCAACAATGATCATCTTCACAGCTACTTTCTGACATGCTGCTTGATTGAAATGACCGTCTCTCACGGAGAGATTTCCACTTGTGCCTCCCTCTTCACCAACCCTAACCAAAACACCTTGTGTTTCACAATAAGCCAGATATGATTTGCAGGCCTCCATATGCCTCTTCAAGTTGGTTGTTGACCGATCCTTCGATCTACAAGCATAAGTCTTCTGACAATACATACATTCAGCCATATCTTGATTATCTTCACACATGCGGAAAACTTTCACTACAAGAATTATGGCTTTTAGCGTCCAAATATTTAGCGTCGAAACATTATGCGACGCCAAAACTAACTTTTAGCGTCGAATATTAGTTTCGACGCTATATGTCATATTTTTAGCGACGGCAAAAAACTTCGACGCAGAATATTAATGTTTTGGCGTCGAAACTATATTTCGACGCTAAAAACAGAACTTTAGGGTCGACAAATATTCGACGCTGAATAATTATATTATTGCAATAATTTTTGGTGCCAGATATTACACTTTTAGCGTCGAAACACATGGTCGACGCCAATAATATAATTTTAGCGTCGAACATATATCGTCGCTAAAGGTGTATGAAGTTTCCACCGGCAAATCCTTGACTCTTTCGCGTCTAAATTAAATGCGACGCTATATATTTGATATTTAGCGTCGACAAAACAGTTGCGACGCTAAAAACGTATACAATTAGCGTCGATTTTGAATATTCGACGCCAAAAATAATACTTTTAGCGTCGAACAAATGTTCGACGCTAAATAGTTATGAGGCTTCCACCGACAGATCCTTGGTTCTTTCGCGTCTAAATTAAATCTGACGCTAATGTTTTATATTTAGCGTCGAAAAAATGGTTTCGACGCTAAAAATGGAACATTTAGCGTCGCAAAAACCGTTTCGACGCTAAAAACAGCAACAATTAGCGTCGAATTTAGTATTCGACGCTAAATATAGATTAAAATGCAGAAGCTCGGCACCCCTTCTCCCCCTCTGTTTTTTCTTCATTCTCTTCGTAAAAATCCTCTGAAATCCAGAATTTCTCCTATACAACCTCACATCTCTCCTAAAAATTTTCAATAAAATTGTAATCAATTTCCGAAAAGGTAAATCTTCTTTCATATTTCTTTATTATTTTCAATTTTAATATGATTATATATGTTGTTTATATGTTTTTATATGCTGTTTGTTAGTGATTTATGATTCATATATGTAGAGTAAGTATATTAATTAACAAAATAGAATTTTTCTGTAAACTATTTAATTAATTTATCAACCAAATATATATATATATATATATATATATATATATATATATATATATATGCTTAAATTAAGTATTACTGAATTAGTAATGTTGATTCCAATGTAAAATGATATCTAATAATTATATTATTATATTTAGGTATTCTGCTGAAATGGATAGAAATTGGATGAGCTCTCTGGATAGATTGAGTGTTGAATATCGTAATGGAGTGTCTGAGTTTATGGAAGTCGCAAAGCAACACATTGATGCAGAAGGTCGTGTTCGTTGTCCATGTGCAAATTGTTTGAATAGGAAAAGGAAGCGGTTAGATGAAGTTCATAATCATTTATACATGCCAGGAATATCACCCACTTACCGTACGTGGATTTATCACGGTGAGCAGTATCATTCTCAGTCACGGTTTTTTGATGTCGGCGAAGGGAGCAGTAGTTACAATCAACCTGCAAACGATGATATCGCCGATATTTTGCATGACTTACAAGGTCCACAACTTGGTCATAGTGTTAGTGGCGACATGCCAGTGTTAAGTGGAAATGATCAAAACTTATTTAGTGAGCTACTTGATGAGGCAAAAAAAATTCCATTCGAAGGTGCTGGAATGTCGATCTTGAATTTCGTTGTGAAATTATTACACATTAAAGTGATCAACAGAATGACCAACAAAAGTATCGATATGATGTTAGAGTTACTGGCCCAAATGTTACCGGTTGGAAGCGAATTGCCTAAGTCGTACTACGAGGCAAAGAAAATGTTGCGTGATCTGGGAATGGGGTATGAATCCATTCATGCTTGTAAGTTTGATTGTGTATTATTTCGTGCCGAGTATGAATCACTTGAACATTGTCCGATATGTGGTGAAAGTCGGTACAAAGTCCGTGGTATGGGGAAGAAAGTGCCTCAAAAGATATTGCGATATTTCCCTTTAACGCCCAGGCTGCAGAGATTGTTCATGTCACGACACACAGCGACTGATATGATATGGCATCATGAAAAGAGGATCGGTGCGGAGGGCATACTTAGACATCCTGCGGACGGAACCGAATGGAAGGAATTTGATGACATGTACCCCCGTTTCGCTGAGGACCCCCGTAATGTCAGGTTAGGTCTTGCCTCTGATGGTTTTAACCCATTTGGGAATATGTACAACTCTTATAGCATCTGGCCCGTTATTGTCATTCCATATAACTTACCTCCATGGAAATGTATGAAGGATCCGTTCATGTTTATGTCATTGCTTATCCCTGGTCCACGTTCACCTGGTAAAGATATAAATATTTACCTGAGACCATTGATCGAGGAGTTACAAACATTATGGAATGTGGGTGTGCATACCTATGATGCAGCTTCAGAGCAGTATTTTCAGATGCATGCCGCATTATTATGGACCATTAATGATTTTCCAGCCTATGGTTCATTATCTGGATGGAGCACTAAGGGATACATGGCATGTCCAGTTTGTGCGGATCATACACCTTCGCAACGATTACGGAATAAAATCGGATACACGGGGCACAGGAGATTTCTTGAGTCGAGTCATCCTTGGCGGAGGAGTAAATTATTTAACGGGCAACATGAACCTCAGAGTAAGCCCAGTCGATTGTCTGCATTTGACATACTTTGCCAACATCAACAGCTCAAAGACAGCACACCAGGTAAACATCCTAATAATAGAGATAAAAATCGAAAACGGTTACCTGAAGAGTTGAATTGGACAGGAAAAAGTATTTTCTTTGAGTTAGAATATTGGGGGACTCTGAGTTTGCGACATAATTTGGATGTAATGCATATAGAGAAAAATATTTGTGAGAGTTTAGTGGGTACACTATTCAATATTCCGGGTAAGACAAAAGACACTGTAAATGCTAGATTGGACCTACAAGATCTTAGAATTCGCAGTGAATTGCATTTACAAGACTCCTCTCGAGGTTTTATTAAGCCTCCTGCTAGTTATGTGCTCAATCAATCGGAGAGAAAATCATTCTGTGATTGGCTGAAAATGGTTAAATTCCCTGATAATTATGCATCCAATATTGGGCGTTGGGTCAGAGATGATACAATAACGGGATTAAAGAGTCACGATTGTCATGTGCTGCTCGAGATTCTCCTTCCTGTTGGCATTCGACCTTATCTCCCCCCGAATGTATGCGACGCCGTACTTGATCTATGTGGCTTCTTTAAACAATTGTGTCAGAGGACATTAAGCACATCTGTTATTGACGACCTTGAGCGAGGAATCGTGATAATCCTATGCAAGCTGGAGCGAATTTTGCCACCCGCTTTCTTTGATGTCATGGTACATCTGGCTGTGCATTTACCGGATGAAGCTAGAAAGGGAGGTCCTGTCCATTACAGATGGATGTATCCCATTGAGAGGTACTATATATATATATATACAGTTTGATATAAGAAAATTTGTAACCGTTTTTATTTGCATATAATTTAGTGTACATGTTAATGCAAACTTGTTGTCATATCTGCAGAGCTTTGGGAGATTACAAACAATATGTCAAAAACAAGGCACGACCTGAAGGTTCAATAGCTGAAGCTGTTATAATAAATGAAGCAATAACATTTTGTTCGATGTACATGCAGAATATTGAAACTCATTTCAATCGTCGGCCACGAAACTATGATGGAGATGCAAGTAATAGCCAAGAGATCACAGTGTTCCGTCAAAATTACAGACCATTTGGGGCAGTAGGTGTCAAATTACTAACCCGTCAGGAAGTTCAACGTGCGCATTGGTTTATATTGAGTAATTGTGATGAAGTGCAACCGTATTTAACGTAAGTTTTTCTGGTGCATCATTACTGAATTTTTTCCATACATTAACCGTGATAATATATTTATTGTAGGCAACATCTAACAATGCTACAAATTGCTGGTGACCATAATGTTGATGAAACTCACAAAAAAGAATTTCCTAAATGGTTTGAGACAACTGTAAGTTATAATATTTTATATTTATTTTGATCCTAACATTAGACATTTCAGTTTGTTATATTAACACATATATTTCATTGTCAGATTATTAATCAAGTGGAAAATGGTCAATTGGACTCGCAATCATCGTTGGTTTCTTTGGCTTATGGGCCTCAAATGCAGGCGTATGAGTACAGTGGATGTATTGTCAACGGAGTTAGATTTCATACCGAACAGCGAGATGTTAATCATGTGACTCAAAATTCTGGAATTGTAGTCCAAGGAGAACACGGCTCAGATGTAATTGACTTCTACGGCGTATTGCAATCGGTCATTGAGTTCATATATCGACCCAGACGACATACTGTGCTATTCCAATGTAAGTGGTTTGACACTAATGCCAGAAAGAGGAGAATTCAAGTTAGTAATCATCTCACGTCAATTAATGTTCAACGTTGTTGGTACAAGAATGATCCATACATTTTTTGTACGCAAGCACGTTCAGTGATATATATACCTGATCCTAAGTTAGGAACTGGATGGATGGTGGTAGAAAAGTTACAACATAGGGCCATTTGGGACACGCAGGAGAAAGATAGAGTTGACATATCAGATGAAACACAAGAAGTCTCCGGCAATTTTGAAGTTCCTGAACAGATATTTGTTGGACCAACTGTCAACGTTCCTGAAAATATAACATTAACTCGATCTAGTACAGACGTTGAGCTAATTCCTCATTCTGAAGTGAGCGTTGAAGTAGCAAGTGAAGAACAATTTGACACTGAAGATGACTTCGATTCCAGTCACGAATCCTCAAATACCGACGATAATAGTGATTAATTATGAAGTTACAGTATTTTGTGATGGATGAATAATTTTATGGATTAATGTATGGTTGTTGATTTTAATTACTCTTTAGAAGATAACTATGTAATGAATGAGTTTTTTGTTTCTGAGCCGAGGAAGAAGAGAAGCACTGGTTGCAGGGATGTAAAGGACATTTAGCGTCGATTACTTCGACGCTAAATGTCAATTACTTCGACGCTAATTGTTAGGCGGGTTATTGAAAAATTAGGGTTTTTTTTCGGGAAATTTAATTTTTATGTAGCGTCGAAATACTATATTCGACGCTATATGTCTTACATTTAGCGTCGCCAATTTTATGTCGACGCTATATGTCTTTAATTTCGCGTCGAATACAGTATTTCGACGCTATATGTCTCTACTTTAGCGTCGAATATAGTATGTCGACGCTAATTAAAAATTAAATTTCCCGGAAAAAAAACCCTAATTTTTCAATAACCCGCCTAACAATTAGCGTCGAAGTACTGCGACGCTAAAAGTCAATTATTTCGACGCTAAATGTCCTTTAAATCCCTAAAACCACTGCTTCTCTTCTTCCTCGGCTCAGAAGCAAAACTCATTTCTCATTCTCCAACAGTGACGAACGAAGGAAATCAACAGGTAAGTCTCCTTTGTTGATTTAAAATTGTTTATGAGGATGAATTTGATGAATTTGAGGATGAGTTTGATGATATTATTGATGAAATTGATGAATTATTTTTTGATGAAATTGATGAATTATTTTTTGATGAAATTGATGATGATGATGATTCTGGGCAAGAACAGCAGCATTTGCTGCTGTTCTTGCCCAAGAACAGCAGCAAATGCTGCTGTTCGTCTTCAAAATCATCATCATCTTTGGTTAATATTTATATAATGTTAAGTTTGAATTTGTGCCCTCCTTGGTTAATTATAACTGTTTGATAAGTTTGAATTCCAGTGAGCTCACGTTCGTGTGGCGTTCTCTAACGCGTTCGAACGGACCAATTCCAGTGAGCTCACGTTCGTGTGGCGTTCTCGACCGCGTTCGAACGGACCAATTCCAGTGAGTTCACGTTCGTATGTCGTTCTTTAATATGTTCGAACACCCACTTTACGTTCGAACGCGTTAAAGAACGACATACGAACGTGAACTCACTGGAATTGGTCCGTTCGAACGCGTTAGAGAACGCCATACGAACGCTTGCTCACTGGAATTGGTCCGTTCGAACGCGTTTGAGAACGCCACACGAACGTGAGCTCACTGGAATTGGTCCGTTCGAACGCGTTAGAGAACGCCATACGAACGTGTGCATGAGAAGTCGTGTGATTGTGTGCTTCGTGGTTGGTTATATGTATCCCATTGATTGTGTGACTGTGTGTATGTACGTGTATGAACTCGTAGATTATATGGATAATCAATGCATATGTGAAATGAATGAATGAATTTGAAAACGAAAGTGAGCATTCGATGTTATAAGCGCTTTTGTTAAGTTGTATTGACTTGTATGGATATGTATGTATATGTATAAGAATTTTGGAATTTGATGACGCTAATGCGACGGGTTTTTGCAGATGGCACCGGGCAATCGCAAACGGGCTACCGCGACTCCATCTACATCAGCAAGGGCAACTGGCCCTGGTGATTTCTCTGCTAGCACAGGTGAGTCCAGTACAGTGAAGGGTCGAGGACGCACCCGTGGCCTGGGGTTGGCTAAGTACGTTAAGGCTCACGGTCGTATCCGGATAGAGATATCAGATGATGGACACACTCAAGTCGGACAACATAATTCAGCGTTTAATACAGCCATAGGAGCTACGTATCTTGGAGAAAGATACCGTGGGAGACGAAACTGAACCAGCTATTCCGTTCGCTACTTGTAAGTTTTCGATATTGTTTGTTATTTAACATTTTTATTTTATACTTAGAGTTACTCGAATTTTCATGTAGGAATGGTTCGACTTCGATCTGACCCAAGTGAATGTCCAACAATATATTGACTACCACATGGGGAAAAGTTATAAAGATTATAGAACAAAAGTCTTGAAACCAATATTCGACGAACATGGACCTTCAAATGCTCCACAACACAAACCTGATTTTATAGAGGAACAAGACTGGACATTTTTATGTGAGCTTTGGTCGAGCAAAAAACACGAGGTAAATTTTGAAATAAACGGAAATTTATAATTGTCTTTGTTTTCGGTACTTACAGTGTTCGTGAATACAGGATAAATGTCACGCAAATGCGGAAAATCGAAGTCACTTGCGTTTTAACCACCGTGGAGGTTCGAAGCCATTTATCCAACATCGTGCCGAACATTCTGAGGTAAATATATCCTAACGTAAAATTTAACAGTTAATTGTTTTTACTATCTGGAATAATATTGAATTTATTTTATGTTTATAACAGAGTAGCACATGTGAGGTGCAATCATTTCCAGATTTTTTCCGTGTGACGCATTACAATGACAAGAATAAATGGATAAATGAAGAAGCCGAACGCTGCTATGTAAGTTTCAGTTTTTAAAATAAAATAATTAATATTATATATGTTAAATTTTTTCTCAAATTCTAATATTAACTTATTTTTTGAAACAGAACGAAATGATGGAACTCCAACATCAAACTCAGGAGACAGGGACCGACCCCATACCAGATGAGCAGCTGTCGCAATTGGTTTTCAAGAATCAGACAGCTTACAACGTTGGTCTTGGCACTCGTAAGAAGCCAACGTCATCTGCACGCAATAATGGTAATTCGGACAATGTCTCTCTTCGAGACGAGTTAGTCACCACCAAAGACGAGTTGCAGCAGACTAAGGAGAAGCTACAACAGGTCACGGTGGACCACGAGAAGAAGATGATGGACCACGAGAAGAAGATGGAGCAGTTGGAACAGCAACTGCTGGCTTTCCGTCAGATGTTCGAGGCCTCAATGAGTCATGGTGCATCGGGCTCGAGCGTCCCCCCATCACAGTAGCAATTAATTTTATATTTAGTTTTGTATAAACATTTTGAACAAATAGATTTAATATAATATTTCTTTTTTCTAAAACAAATTTCAATATAATATTTCGTCATTAATTACATTTTTTTTCAACTAAATTAAATATTTTAGACCAAAAAATAAGTAAATTACTAATTTTTAAAAAAATAAGTTATTTACTTTTAGCGTCGAATATTTCGACGCTAATAGTATACAAAATGGCCGCTGTAAGCGTAAATATATTTCTTTTTAAATATATGTTAGCGTCGACTAGTTTCGACGCTAAAGGTGACTTTTAGCGTCGACAAATATCGACGCTAATAGTAAAAAACATGGTCGTTATAAGCTAGTTTCGACGCTAAGGTGACTTTTAGCGTCGACAAATATCGACGCTAATAGTAAAAAACATGGTCGCTATAAGCTTACATATAATACTTTTTTAATATACTTTAGCGTCGAAATGTTTCGACGCTAAAGGTTTGAATTTTTGCGTCGATATATTTCGTCGCCAAATATAAAACATAGCGTCGAAAATTTTACTTTAGCGTCGAAATAAATTGGACGCAGAATACTGTTTTTTAGGGTCGCATTTAATTATTTCGACGCTAAAAGTGGTTTGCGTCGACATTTTATCGTCCATTTTTTGCGTCTAATTGTTTCGACGCTAAATATAATTTGCGTCGAAATCTTCACTTATGGCGTCGAAACAATTCGACGCTAAATGGTCCAATTCTTGTAGTGTTTCCACACTTCAAATCTTCTATTTCTTATTTTATTTGCTACTGATGTGATTGATGGCGATGAATCATGTTTTTTTGACAATGGCGGTCTCTCGGAGTTTGGGGGAAATTTTCTCTTCTGTTTCCTTGGTTCTCTTAATTGTACATCAAATGAATCTGATTCCGACCCATTACTGTAGGGTGAGCTTTCAAACCCACTCATCTATAACAAAAATAAAATAGACAATTAGAATTTAGACATATGATAAATTTTCCCAATATATTAGCCACACATATTAACATAGTCCTTTTTTTTCATGGCAGGACTTGTCATAATACTTCTGATAAGATAAAGGGTTATTAACTAAATTCATTTGTCTTGATAAGTCCAAGTGAAGTCTGACTTAACGTTAGAATATTCTTAGCCTAGGTATACATTTCATCCAATAGTTTAATCAAGTGAAAGCATTTCTGACAGGAAGTATTCAAAGTCTTACTAATAAGAAATTGGTTATGGACTATCAAATAATCAGTACTGAACTCTAGGGACAACTATAAGGTTGAATTAGATATTTTGAAAGTTAAAACCTCAGATAATAAGAGAAAAATAACACTCAAAATGAGGAACTAGTGCCATTTTATGATTTTAATGAGGAAAATTCTAAAAAAGAAGAAAGAATGTTCAAAATTTGCTTTTTGAATGGCTCATCAATCTCATCCTTGCATCTATTAAAACTCAATGTGAAAAACAAATAACATCATTGGATCAACCCAAATTTTCATGGGAGGGCTTCTACCAAAAGTGAGTAGCTATAACTTCCGATAGTCCCTTAGTCTAACTATTGACTCCTAGGTCCAAACGGTTCCAAGTATTCCAATAAGGATATTAAAGTAAGGTAGATAAGTTTACTTATTGGAAAAAAAAAGAAATTTGTTATCAAATGACTTATTCCTGAAGAGTCGAGAAAATATCAAGAAGGGTACGAGTATAAAGGTACTACAAATTTTGATTATTGGAGACAGTTGCTAACGTATAAGTAATTGTACTACAGTATTTACGATATGTTGGAGCCGCTATCTAACCTCATTGTAAGAGAATTATATCTTAAGGGTAGATAACTTTTAATTCAATGCTTTAACTACGACTAGGCAACTTACTGCTCCTAAGAGAGTCAGGGTATGAGGGTTGTATTTATTTATTCTGAAAAATGAAGCTTTCTTTGAGAGGAAGGTTGGTATTTTCTGGTGAGCCAGAAAAGAATGCTATATGAAGGAATAGAGCATTATATATGTTTTTTATTATATAGTGGATATATAGTTCACATTCATCGCAGCCTCTCTAAAGCTTCTTCTCCTGTCATTTTCAAATAAATTACCAAGAAGGATCTGGTCGGATTCAAAATACTAGAAATGTATGATCAAGCTATGCAACATTTTAATCATTTCATTCTTCAATATTATCGCCATTATCATTACATAATTCGGCCAAGGGGTATATATTCACCCTTTTATTTCTCAAATTAAATCAATACAAACTCATATCAAAACATTATTCCAAGCATGGACCATCATCAATTATTATGAAAGAAACAAAAACACACCCTCCACAACAAGGTTAAATTTCTCTGCCAGCCCTTACTCTTTAGGGGAAATTGGGAATTTTGAAAATCAAGCCTAATACTTTCTTATATCAACATGAAATGCATGGTTACGCATGCTATCAACTTATTTTAAGCTCAAATATACAAAAATGGATACTAGGGTTCTTGAGCTACGAATTTGGGAATTTCATTTTCTTGCTCAAAACTGCAATTAAAGGAAAGAAAAGAGATAAGGAATTTACTTGTGCAAAGATGACACTTGAAAATTAGAATTCATCAATTCAACAGAAAAATTTTAGGGTTCATCTTCTTACGAACTTTTTAAACAACAATTAGTTCTATACGCAGTCATAAACAGGGAACTTACTTTCTCTGAGTTGTTCGACGGCGACGGCAGACTGAAGACCGAAGAGTGAAGTGATTCAAGTGAAGATCGAAGAAGAAGATGAACTGATGAAGAATAAAGACTTAAGACTGAATGACGAAGAAGTAATGAAGATGTGAAGTAAAGCAATTAGGCAAAACGATGTCGTTTCTCACACTCAAAAACGACGTCGCTTTGCATATCAATTAAAAAAAAACGATCCGATCCGAAATCTGTCAAACCCATTATTCTCAATTCAATCGGATAAAAGAATCAGATCCGATTTGATCTGATCCGTTGCCCACCCCTATTGATCAGTGCTTCTTGATCTTCTCGTATTTTCCTTCTCAACTGTCTGATAGTTCTTTCAATTTGTGGGTCAAGTAGACGGATTTCAAAGCTTCTGCTTCTTCTCATGTAGTATTTGAGAACCTGAAACACAAGAAAACAAAAATAATAAGTAAAAATAAATTAGACACAAGTACAATATCTAACCCCAAAATTAATAGTAAATGATAAATAAGTCACCGGTAACAGTGCTAAAAAAACTTGATCGGTGGTAAGCACATATGTAACGCAAGCGCACGTATCGCTCAAGTAGTATAAAATATATCGATCCCACGAGGACTTAATACACATGCTATTAATTTACGAAGCTAAATGTCTACGAGTATTTAATTGATTCGATTGTTGGTTGGATGGTGATTTTTATCTCAAACAAGTAAATAAAACAAAACAAAAGTAAATTTTAAGTTTTAAACAATGATATGACAATATCCAGGGTTGTGAATTCTGCCAATATCTTTCTAAAGAAGAGTTGATTATTTTATGCTTGTGTAATGTACTATTTTATTAACCTGGAACACGAAAATATGCAAAAGTCTATTCCGATGGTCAGATGCAAACACCTGAAGTAACCCAATTAACTATATTCCTATGTTAATTAAGAAACTTCGAATTCATTAAGTTTAAATTCCAATTATGACTACCCACGCTCGACAGGTATATTCCTATCCTGGAAGGAAATCTCTAAGGTGAATGTGAAATCATGAGCTATTAAGTCTACGGCTAAACCTAAAATCTCTTTTCCAAGTTCATTTTAAGTTTACCAAATCAATCTTATTAGTGGTCAATTAACAAGAAGCATTAAGAACTAGACTCAATAAATAAACCAAAACATCACACAAGATATAAGAAAAGTCAACTTATTAAATCATTGATATTGGTTTTCATCACAAGTTCACAACCCTAGATAACATATTTAGTTACGACACATATTTAGGACTACTAAAGATAAAAATAAACTAAACATCATGCAACTAATTAAAAAATAAAAAAAATAAAAATTACAACAATGAAATAAAATGATGGGGTTGGGGATCCACTTTTATTATTTCAAATCAAGAAATCTCTCTTATTATAATATATAAATTTGCATTACATTATCAACCGACTATATAGGCGGTATCCTGATTAAGTCAGATTATAATTAATTACAACCGACCATAAAGGCGGTATCCAATTAAGTAAGGTTAAAATTAGTTTTAATTAAGTCCAACCGACCATAAAGGCGGTATCCAATTAAGTCATGTTTTAAGATGATATATATATTTTAAAATAAGGGAGATTAATCTAAATTATAATAGTAAAACCCCAGCAGAAAGAAGTTACCTACTCATACTTTTAAGTAAAACAAAGAAAGATTTATTGCTTAAAATAAAAATTAAATACAAGAAAATTGAAATTAAACAAACAAGATACTCTCTTCTTAGTATTCTAAGGAATTTCCCCAAAAGAAAGTATGAAGAAAATCAACTGAAATCAGCTTCAATTTATAGGCTTCAAAATCGGCCCGCGTCGCGACGCGCCAAGCCAAGCCTTCTCTGTCGTGACACGAGCTACAAGAAATGACGGCCGAATTATTGTGTCGGCGTCGCGACGCGTGGAGGGTTGGAGTCTCGACGCGTGCTACAGTGCTGATGTCACTATGACGCAAGTGATGACGCGTGTCGGCAGACGAATTATTGGCTCGGAGTTGCGACGCAGATGTCATGCGCGTCGCAACGTGTGAATCTATACAAAATAACACAAAACACATCAAAATATTCACAATACCCGAGAAACTATATAAAATATTAAGTAAAATAGACGGTAAATATTGATATATTTTCCGCTCATCAATGCATTTATATACGAGCTTAAGCTAAACTCATGGTTTGTTATATAAATAGACAATGCACCGGTCTTTATCGATCTAGTGACCGACCACGTCAATAGACCATGACCATGAACAATTTATATTTGAGAGTATGTGTGATATTTCTCAATGTCATTTGTAACACTTGCAACTATATCACCTAATATCATATATTGAATTCTCAAGTCTTTACTCATTTCATATAAGGTTCCGATCAAAATCGAAATCCCTAACTCTTAGGGGATCTAATATTTAGATCTACAATATATGAATAATAGTACGAATTTACCATATATTTATACAAATAATTATGATAAATAAAATAAATAATAAATATTTACACAATGAGCGAATGGTGCTCGATCACCATTTCCAACCTATAATCTCTCTAACCTTATCTCTCTACTTTACAATTAATAATTATTTAGTTGAGATATTTGGCACATGATTTGCATTGAATATTTGAGTTAGCATAATTGAATTGGTTATAATTGTTGAAGCATTGATCCAAATATAATTTGTTGAAATTATTTGTGGATGAAGTTGAGGGTTTGAAGTAAATGTATTGAATTGAATTAGGGAATATCTAAGATTAAATTTTTGAATTGAAGTTATTTAACCTTATAAATTTTTAATATCTAATTTATCTCTTTTTGAGTTATTTAGGCCATATACTTGGGGAATTTGAGGGAGTGGATTTGAAACCCATTTGTTTTTTTTAATCTCTAGATTCCAAGTGCCATATCTCATATATTTATTGACTATTTTGGGTGGATTTTCGTAGATGTGGCTACCGATTTGGTTTGGTTCTAAATCGAAACCGAACCGAACGATTACGGTTCCCAGTTTTGTGGAACCGTAATTGAATCGAATCATTTTGGTTTAGTTATGGTTCTATAAGATTGGGGAACCATAATCGTTAACCGAACCGATGTATCAATTATTTTTTAAATAATTTTTAAAAATGGAAATTATTTTTTTTAAAAAAATTGTAATTGGATATTATTACCAAATAAATATAATAAGAAAATTATTTATTTAGATTTTATATATTAAATTAAAAAATTAAATTAAAAATACAATAAAGAGCCTGGACTTAAAAAAATTATTTATTTGAATATAAATTTTATTACAATAATATCACCGTCATTCTCATTGACTAATTTATAAATTGTGTAGATGAAGGTTTCTAATTATCAGAATAATCAATTTTATGTATATGATAGGTTTTAAGAGAATATTAGGCTTTTTTTTTTTGGGTACAAATATAAATATTTTTTTAAGTATTAGGCCATCTATTATACAATAAGACAATCTCTAGATAAATTAAAAACGAAAAAATTGGCTTAACTAATTCACACTTGACATGTATTTATAATATAATCTTTCGGACATTTTTTTCCTTGGTAGGAGTTTTTATATGAGTCAAGTCAGTCAGCGGAAATGAAAAGTAAAGAAGACAAACCTATGCTCACAAATTCACGTCGTAACATACTCAGGAAACAGTGTTTTTTTTTTTTTTATTAATAAAAAGATGTATTAATTAACAACATCATAAGGACATAATTATGTGACTATTTCAGCTCAATTATAAATTTAAAATATTACTTAAGGTTAATTAGGATAAAATAAACAAAAATTATTTGCTGATTCAGGTCTTAGCTCAATTATTTGTTCTTTTTAAGTTTGATATGGTGGGCTCTAACAAGTCATCAATCCAACGGCCTACTGAAGAGAACGAAGATCCACCGTCCATCAAAGCTTTTCTCCCTTTGTCACTCATGTCCTTCACTCTCGTCCTCACCTCACTATCAGCTTCCATCAGACACCTTATCCCTCTCTCAATCTCTTGAGCACTAACAACCATTAGATTCTCGTTCGCAAAATTCATCGAATAATCTAATTTAATCTCCACCGCTAATCCCAACTCTGTCACCAACTTAAACGCATTTTGTTGCTGCTCTGCGTACATAGGCCACGTGGCAATTGGAACATCGAACCATATACTCTCCAGTATCGAATTCCACCCGCAATGCGACACAAACCCTCCGACAGCTGGATGGCCCAGTATGGATACCTGTGGGGCCCATCCAACGATCTTCCCAATATCAGCCGTCCGATCCAAAAACCCTTCTGGAAGTACATCCGTTAGATCCTCGTAATCGCTCGGCATTTGAAACTTTTCCTTCGACGGAGCTCGTCGTAGGGACCACAGGAACCGTTGTCCACTGTGCTCAAGAGCACATGCGATCTCCCTCACCTGATCCACAAGGAAGCTTCCCTTGCTCCCGAAGCACAGGAACACCACCGATGATTCTGGTTGATCATCTAGCCACGTCATAATCTCAGCTTTCTTCCCCAAATCGTCATTCTCACCTCCAATATTCAGAACGGGACCCACAGCGTAAACCGGTGGGATCTTGGTCTTACCATCGTTAAGAGACCTGATAGCGTAGGATTCAAGCTCTTCAAATGTATTTACCATAATACCCTTAACACATCTATACTTTCTTGTATGCTCAAATAAAATCTCGGCCATCTCATGGTCAAAAATCGACCTAGGCAAGACCCTGGCAGGAACTGAGTTCACAAAACAAGGGATTTCCAACTCAGCATCCGAGTCCAACAACTCAGTTGTGAGCTTCTCGTCGTGGAGAGTTTGGAGGTGAAGCAAGGTACCCAAGGCTGCTGCACTCGACGTGAAGAAAATATAACTAGGGACTTTAAATTCATCTGCAACATCAATCATGCATGTACAAAACATGTCGAGCACAAGCCCGGCGATTTGGGGCGAGTCAGGTGACTCAATGAACTTAGTGATAAATTCTTTGACGTGGGTTTTTTGTTTTCCATGAATGACTTCAAGAAATTGTTTGGGGTAAGGGATTCTTTGGTTTGATCGTCTGGAAGGATAATGAATTTGATACGAGTTGAAGCAGCAGCGAGTGATTCAGTGTAGGTGGGGGCTTTGTTGACAGATGGAAGCTTCATTATGAGGACGGTGATAGAGAGACGGTCATAGCGGTCAACGATTAGCTTTGCAATCTCCACCGTTGATACAAGGTGGCCGGCGCCTGGCGACGGGATGAACACTAGCTCACCTTCCTTC
Source organism: Zanthoxylum bungeanum (assembly GCA_019454045.1). Lineage (NCBI taxonomy): Eukaryota > Viridiplantae > Streptophyta > Magnoliopsida > Sapindales > Rutaceae > Zanthoxylum > Zanthoxylum bungeanum. The sequence goes on along the minus strand of SKCR01019392.1, from coordinate 81,584 downwards.
ATTTTTTATTTTTGGGTTTTTGGTGCGAGTGGTTAATGAAATTGAGCGATCGTGAATTAAGTTTTTATACAAGTGGACGCAAAATCTAAAGTGACATCACTGCTTTGCTGGAAGAGATAACGGGCATATGGTGGGGAAATTATTGTTTTTATTATTGTTTTTCTAATTTCGATGATTAATGAAAAGCTTCATTAAAGAGGACATAATTACATGCTATTCAATTCAAATATAACACTTAAAATACCTAGTGGCCTCATTGGTAATCCATGTCTCACTTAGTTAGAGACATGGGTTCGAGTCCCCACAAAAATAGTGGGGACTCAAACATTTTTCTTTAGGAGGAATAAGTACTTTTATATGAGAGTTGATTCCCAAGCTGTGTCTTGACTGATTTAGAATTTGTAAGTCCCGAGTTACGTCTCGGTTGATTTCTGGGCTGTGCTATAATTGTATGTATCTAGAATCACAGTTGATAGCATATTATAATATATGTAGTTTGTAATAATTCAAAAAAATATATGTAGATTTGAAACGCCCAGATTTTCAACTTCAAAAGAAAACAAAGACTAATGGCAGAAGCAATTAAACCCACAATCTCAAATCAATCACACCAAGAACAAAGATTTTTATCGTGGTTCGTCTGAATCAATTTCAGACTACATCCATGTTGAACTCCGGAATAAGGAGCTCACTGCACTAATCAATCACAAGATTACACAAGAATCTTGAAGTAGTTTACAAAACCAATTTCCCCAAAATTAAAGACTATCACAAGATAAACCATAATCTCTAAAAGTGTCAATTTCAACTCCTTAATTGAAGATCACACTAACTTGGACTATGAATATGGCTTAACAATTAGCCAAACAATAATAGGAGAAGTGTGTAAAGTAATTAATCAAATCTATCTATTTCTTAAACCCTAGCATCCTTTATATATGATGAGCAAAAGTAAGTAATTAAGGCAACGACAGGGATTGCGCCACGTGTCCCTCATCCAACGGACGACAAGGGCTTCAAATTTTACAATCTCCACCTTAAAAACATTCATCACTCCCAACTATATACTAGAATGCATTAGGGTCAAGCTAGCACAGCAAACTCACTTACTTCCATCATTGTTCATGTCGGCTGCAAAATAAGCCAACCCCCACATGCAACAGCTTCATGCAGTGGGAGAGTTTGGTAGCAGTCACAATTTTTGTCCCCATGTCAGATGAGTTATCTTCAGTTGGGACCTTCTTGATCTCAATCTTACCGCTTGAGATGATTTCCACACAAAATGATATTTTACATCCACATGTTTGGTTCTCTCATGATGTACTGGATTTTTGCTCAAATGTATTGCGCTCTGACTGTTAGAATACACAACTGTCTTACCCTGCAGTTGTTGTATTTCGGTTAAGATACCTTGAAGCCAAATGGCTTCCTTGAACACATTTGTTATGGCTATGTATTCAGCTTCGATAGTTGAGAGTGTGACTAACGGTTGCAGGCTTGACTTCCAGCTGATGCAATTTCCACCAAGTGTGAAATAGTATGATGTAGTTGACTTTCTTGAGTCTCTGTCACCTGCAAAATCAGAATCAACATACCCTACCAAGTCTAAAGCGTTAGATTTGTTAAAGCATAAGCCATAGTCAACAGTTGTATTTATGTATCTTAACAGCCACTACAAAGCACTCCAGTGTGCACCATCCGGATTTGACATAAATCTACTCAACAAAGATACAACATATGACAAATCAGGTCTAGTACTAATCATGGCATACATCACAGAACCTATAGCATTTGCATAAGGTACATTTTCCATTTTAATCACCTCAGACCTATTAGCAGGACTTTGTGATTTAGACAAAATAAAATGACTCGCAAGAGGCTGACTAACGGGCTTACAGCCACTTACACCAAATCTAGATGCTACATTTTGTAAATATATAGACTGATGTATTTTAAGGTAATTTTTACTTCTATCTCTATCAATGATCATACCTAGGATTCTCTTTTCACTACCTAGGTCTTTCATGTCAAACTCACTATCCAACTGCTTCTTAAGATTGTTAATAGCATTCATTGATTCTGAGATTAGAAGCATGTCATCAACATACAATAACAAATATATAGGACATTTATCATTAAGCATGAAATATAATCAACTATCATATTTACTTCTTACGAATCCAATACTAAGCACAAATGTGTCAAACCTTTTGTATCATAGCCTAGGTGACTGTTTAAGACCATATAAGGATTTATTGAGCAGACAAACATACTCAGGTTGGTTTTTATCTATAAAACCTGCAGGCTGAGACATGTAAATTTTCTCTTCTAATTCTCCATATAGAAAGGCAGTTCTCACATCCAATTGTTCAAATTCAAGATTATATTGCACTACTAGAGCTAACATCATTCTAATAGTTTTAAACTTAACTACAGGTGAGAAAATTTCATTATAGTCTACCCATTTCCGTTGTGTAAATCCTTTTGCTACAAGTCTGACTTTAAACCTAACAAGGTCACTAGACAGTAGTCCTTCTTTGACCTTAAACAACCATTTATACTCAACTAACTTCTGGTTTTTAGGTTTATGAACTAAAGTCCAAGTTTGGTCTTTTCTAAGAGAATACATCTCTTCTTCCATAGCCGCTTCCCATTCGAGTTTATGGGTAGATTTTAAGGCCTCTCCTAAGCTAGCAGGCTCTATTCCATTTATTTCATGACTTGATATTAATGCACAGAAATACAAATCATTAGTTGAGTAATCATACCTGATAGGAGGTCTTACCTGCCTCCTACTTCTGTCTCTTGCTAGATGGTAATTTGCCAATGTGTCTTGTGGTGTTTCATCATGCTGCTCAGTTTGATCCAATTGATCCACTGTGTCATCTTCACTTTGTTCTTGCATGTCAGTCACATCATTTCTGTTTTCCTCCGGATTATTACTCCTAGGCTGGGTGTCCTCAGATGTCTCTGTGTCTGGCCTGTCACCAATTTGATCAGTGGTCCTTGATGTGCCTGGCTCCACCTGCATCTAAGCTCCACCTGCAAGATCAAAATCTGCTAGATCATTTTCTAAGACACTGGCATTCTTGTGAGTAGATTTACATGGAAAACAGAGTTCATTGAATATAACATCTCTACTAACTATGATTTTGACTCCAGGTGACTCCCTTTCCCATAACCTATACCTTTTTGTCCCTTCTTGATATCCTAAGAAAACACACTTGATTGACCTCGGTTCAAGTTTACCTATGGACTGGTGAGCATAAGCTTCACAGCCAAACACTCTAAGGTGGGCAAGCTTTTGTGTTCTACCAGACCAGATTTCTTCTGGGGTCTTAAACTGGAGTGAACTATTAGGGCTAAGGTTGACTAAATAAGTAGCAGTATTGAGGGCCTCACCCCAGAAGGGCCTCGGAATTTCGGAAGAAAATAAAAGACATCTGATTTTTTCTAAAAGGGTTCTATTCATTCTTTCCGCAACTCCATTTTGTTGAGGGGTGTGTCTCACAGTCCTATGTCTCAGGATACCCTCATTAGTACAGTATCGATCAAACTCAGTATTAAAAATTCTAAGCCATTATCAGTTCTCAAGACTTTCACTTTGTTACTAGTTTGATTTTCTACTAACATTTTCCATTCTTTAAATTTTATCAAAGTTTCATCCTTTGATTTTAGTAAGAATGTCCATACCTTCCTACTGTAGTCATCAACAATAGAGAGAAAGTATTTCTTACCCCCATGTGTCTGGACCTTGGCTGGTCCCCATAGATCACAGTGTAGATACTCCAGGTTGGCTTTTGACATGTGAATTTCAGTTGGGAAGCTCTGTCTGTACTGTTTGCCCAACACACAGATCTCACAAAACTCTAGTGGCTTTAACTGGTCCTTTCCAAATTGTCCATGCTTGCTGAGTTCCTGCATTCCTTTCTGGCCTATATTGTCAAGTCTCAAGTGCCAAATATTAGTCATATCAACATTAGAAGTTAGAGCAGAAATGGGTTTTTCTGAGATTACATGTTGTCCATTTAGAACATACATATCGTTTCTTTTTATACCAGTTAGGATTAGTTTCTTACCCTTAGATATGTGCATGTTTCCTTAGTGAGCTTTATATGTAAAACCTAATTCATCTAGAGTTCCTAGTGATATCAAGTTTCGCTTTAAATCAGGTACATATCTAACATCAGTAAGGATCCTAATTTTACCATTATGGAGCTTGAGCGTTATGTCCCCAACTCCATGTATTCTACAAGTATTGTCATTACCCATATACACTGTCCCTTGGTCAGAATTTCTAAAGTTGACAAACCAGTCCTTATACGGACTTATGTGAAAGGAACACCCTGAGGCCAGAATCTATTCTCTGCTAATGTGATCACTAGACACGGTCAATGCCTCAGATAAGCAAATCGACCCCTTTTCGGCAGCCACAGTAGCACTGCCTTCATTTTTCTGTTCCCTAATGAATTTATAACAATTCCTTTTAAGGTGTCCCATCTTCCCACAGTGGTAGCACTTCTTCCACTGTTCTTATTCTTATCATGTTTATTCTTTTTCTTCCATTTCGAATCTTGATTATTAGGTGGATTGTTATTCTGCCCATTATATTTCCTGTCATTTTTTCCTTTCATGAATAAGTTCGCTCCACCTCTTCTACTGGTCCTAAGTTCTAGCTCTCTAGCCCTTATACCGGATATTACCAAGTCTAGCCTAGGTACAACTCTTGTGTACTGCAGAGAGTTCTTAACGACACTATATTCTTCAGGTAGTGAATTTAATAGAATCATAGCTTCGCTAGAATCTCCTAAAGCTTGGTCAGTTTCTTTAAGGATTTGAGTCATTTTCGTGAATTCATCCAGGTTATCATCAATAGACTTATTTGTGTCCATATTGTAATTAAACAAATTTCCTTTCAAGAAAACTAAATTTGGAGCAGAAATAATAGAATAAAGTGATTCGAGTTTACCCCAGAGTTAAATGGCCGAGTCCATTCCATCAACCTTTCTGATGACTGAGTCTCCCAAGTGGAGGAAGATCAAGTTGTAAGCCTCTTCCAAGATTTCGGCCTTCGTGTCATTTTCCATCTTTGGCCACTTTTCAGGGTCGGGTTCCAATGCCAAGGCCACCTTATGGTGAGAAAGCAATACCCTCATTTTCTTTTTCCAAGTGGTAAAATCTCATTTCCCGTCAAATATGCCAATGTTGAGTCTAATTGTCGACATTTATATTTCCTTTAAAAAAACAGAAACTCAATTGGCAACACCGAGTCCAAACAACAATTCGGCAATTCTTCTCCCGAACAACAATCAGCAATTACCCACGGCAATTGCTCACCTAAACTACAACTACAACTACAACAGAAATCTAATTTCCCAAATTGCAACTTCAACCGAATCACACCAGAGAACACATATCCTTAACAGCAAGTTCAATTTCTTATTCAGCAAACACAAGATTGGTTTGCAGCCTTTGATGCCCTAATCGGCAGTTCAGACTCTCAGGCCGCTGCTCTGAAGGGTCACTCAGTGTTCTTTTCGTCAACAATAGCCCACAGTACCAAGACTCTTGTTTGGCAACAATAGCTCAGAGATCCAAGGGTTTTCTGTTCGGCAATGTCTCTGAGATGGTTATGATGCAACAGAGATCTTGATCAGCGACGCTCTCTGAGATCAGGTCGGTACCAGTTTGGCAATTGTTGGTTGACTCGGGGATCTTTATCGTTAATTCAATCAACGATCAGATCTTCACATGCGCTGGAATTGATCACCTACTGCTCTGAGATTTTAATCGGCAAATACCCAAGGTTCTTGCGTGAGTCTTAGGGTTTTAATCGGTCTTTCCTTCACTCAGTAAGGGTCTAGATCGATCTGCTAGGGATCTTTATTTGGGAGTTTGAAACCCTAATTTTGCCCCTAAGGATCTTAATCGTCGGCACCGAAGTCACTCTCGGCTGTTGGGGTTTTGATCTATCTTGAGTCTTGCTCGTTCACCCCTTACTCTGATCAGTTGTACTGACTCTTTTAGCGGCAAGAATCTTGATTTTCAGACTTACCGTTTTTGATTTGGCCACTCACCTGATCTTCGATTTTTCCGGTTTCCTTTTCTTTTAATTGCTTATGTTTCTGATCTCTGAATTTTAACAACCTCTAATACCACTGTAGATTTGAAACGCCCAGATTTTCAACTTCAAAAGAAAAACAGAGACTAATGGCAGAAGCAATTAAACCCACAATCCCAAATCAATCACACCAAGAACAAAGATTTTTATCGTGGTTCGTCTGAATCAATTTCAGACTACATCCACGTTGAACTCCAGAATAAGGAGCTCACTGCACTAATCAATCACAAGATTACACAAGAATCTTGAAGTAGCTTACAACACCAATTTCCCCAAAATTAAAGACTATCACAAGATAAACCCTAATCTCTAAAAGTGTCAATCTCAACTCCTTAATTGAAGATCACACTAACTTGGACTAGGAATATGGCTTAACAATTAGCCAAACAATAATAGGAGAAATATGTAAAGCAATTAATCAAATCTATCTATTTCTTAAACCCTAGCATCCTTTATATATGATCAGCAAAAGTAAGTAATTAAGGCAACGACAGGGATTGCGCCACGTGTCCCTCATCCAACGGACGACAATGGTTTCACATTTTACAAAATATAACACTTAAAATACATTAAAATTACATGCTATTCAATTCAAATATAACACTTAAAATACATTAAAACTCAAGATCTATTTTGGATAAAATTAAACAATCTAAATTAATTTATGCATGATGTGTTCTTCATAACCATTCATAGTGATCGGTCGGTTCAACCGGACGAACTGGGAACCAACCATGAGTTCGGTCCTTTCAAGTGTAAAAACCCGGTCTAAAATTGAAAAAAATCAGACCGGACTTGTATTTTTCAATTTTTTAATAAATAACATTATTTATTTCGTAAGTCGATTTTTTAGACATGGTTCAACAAGTCAAGACGGTGACCTATTGAACCTTTTACATCACCGGTTCAATCTCTGATCCGATTTTGAAAACACTGTAACCAACAACAAGACAGATTCATGTTGAGATGTATGCCCTAAAGTATCATGTAATATGTAACAGAATTACTTTCATAAATAAACGATGCACTTTCATTTATCAAATTGTTTATTTTAAATTTGCATATTATAAATTATCATGTATGCCTATGATTACTAATGTATTTCCAGACTTAAGTGTATGAGTGTCATACATAAGAGGATTTAAATATGAAATTAGTAATCTAAAATAGTTCGTAGAGAGCAAATAAAGACGAGTAATTTATTTGTGGTTTATCTACAGGTGTGGTCCATTCTATAATTGTATGACGACTTTGATCTAGGATCGCTAGTGTGGTGATATGAGAATGAAAACACCTTATATGATGCGATCATATAGAAATGGACTCAAACAAAAATGAATTATTTTTAATATCCATAAAAAAAAATTTATATCAGTCTAATAAATTATCATATAAGAATTGATATGAATTATGAGTGTAATATGAACTCATGCATGTCGGGCTGTGTCCTTTGAATTACATGGGTGAGATCAGTGTAGCAACCCTGATCAATAACCTCGTACTTTATACTCAGTGACGTTTTACATATATAAGGAATCCATTCATTCTTGCGAGAAATTGAAGAGTATATTCCTAAGGGTTGGTTTAGTACTTGAACAATTAGAGTACTCGAGTCTTTCTATTACGAATATAAAGATAAAATTTATAATAGTTATGAATAGATTTTTTATTAGAGAACCAATGGTACTTAAGGTACAATAAATATTTAGAGGGGTATAAAAGACGTTATGACCTGATTCTAATTATAAGATACTCATGGTGGGTCAATCTATATATAGTGATTATATTGATAGATGCATATGTGACTGAGTATAAAATATATCTACAGTGACGAGAGTTCAGTTTCAGATTTTTAGTAGAATAAACTGAAGTTAATATTTAGGATTTTTTATTAAAGAGTTTTAATCAATATCCCGATATTATTGGAGCTCGGAACTGCAAGTTCATTTGGTCATCGTGCTATCTCGATACACTATAGGTAGTTATAAAATAATTGGAAAGTCCAATTATAATCTCATGTGCATAAATATATGTTATGTCAAATTATTAATGCGATTAATAATTAATTCAAATCACACTTAAAGACTATATATCAAATAGTTTAATATAAAGTTTCAATGTTTTTTATTATGAGATAATTAAATATATAATTTAAAGAGTTTAAATTATCTTAATTAATTTATCTAATCTTTGACTAAATAATCTTGGAATTTGATTCCACTTATTTCTAATATTTGATATTATGTATTTAATTAATTTAATGAAAAAAGGGTGGGCATTATCATGCCCAAGGAGGATATCAGGGTTAAAGTTATTTTTGTAATTTAATTACAATTAAACACTCCGAGATGATCGAAGTATTACAGACATGAGGCTGGTACAACCAACCTTCCTTAGCCTAACACACAATATATAGACCCACGACGGGACACCTGTAATGCATGATTCAACAAATGCTAACAATCCCAGGAATATACAATAAGGGCTCAATATATAAAATATTTTTTGTCGGATAATCTATGATATTATTCAAAAATTAATCCGATAATATAATATATTTTATTATTATAATAGAGTTCTTATTTAATAGATTTATTAATTTAATTTAATAAATTATCAAATTTTCACTTGCAGTTTAAAAGTTTATAAATTCCTACATTTTAAGGTAGAAAATTGATAAATTTTTGTAAATTTTCAGAGAAAAATGATATTTTTTTGCAACTTTAATGGAAAATACATACTTTTACAACATTATGTGAAAAATTGATAATTTAAAAATATAGTGATATTTTCAAACTTCCGCCTAACTTGTTAAAATGGGATAATCACTCTCTCTTTTTAAAATTTTTATTTCATCATATAATTATTTCATTATTTGGTATAAATATACAATTACCTCAAAGCAAGTTTTAGGATATATGCTTGTAATTTATGTGCTTCTTTCATTATTTTCAAAGATAACTATTTGTAAACATAAAATTATTATTTAATTATTTTTTGAAAAGAGAAGGAGTAGGTAAAATTTAAATTTAATTTTTTTTTATCTCATTACCATCTTAAGATTAGAACTCAAGTGACAAGTTAAATAGAGCAGTTTAGAAACCATGAGACCACGTCACTTGAGGGCAAATAGAAACTTGGCAAATACATATTTAATCATTTATTCACATATTTGTCCGTAGTGATTTCATTTGCAAATGCTACGAATTAAAACTAGAAATAATCTTAAAGACTTTAACATAACTTTAGTAAAGTGATCCGAAAATTACTATATGCAAATTAAAAGAAAAGAAAGGCAGTAGCTAATAGCTATGTACGTTATTGCTGATGGTCACCAAGATTTTAGTTCAGTGGAGCGAAAATAAAGTACAAATTTTTATTATATAAAAATCCTTTATTATTTAATGGACTAAATTACTATATAAATACACGTGTTCTCGAAATGTTGCACTACTACAGGGACCCAACATTAGCAATTTCTCAATATTTTTGTAATTAATCTACCTCTACAAGTACAAAATGAATTTAAAAATTTTCAAAATCTTTGGGGTGCTTTCCGCCATTGGCAACTAGGAATAAAGCCTTATTTCTTCCAATTTAGACCCGGTCACGGTTCCGGATCAGAATCGAAACGGAACCAGTTCGAAATCGGAACCGAATCAGTTGGAATCGGTTTTGTTCGATTTGATTAGGGTTTCCCCTAGCCTAACCGAGCGGAATCGAACGGTTCCAACGTGTTGGGTTTACGTGTTGGCAAATTCCGTAACAAACTGTGTTATATTGAGTTGTAATGAGTCTTGAAGTGTTTGGGTGTGTTGCTGACTTGGCATATGATTTTATCAGAGCAGCGTTCGTGGCACATTCGTATATTCATTTGAACGACTGTCGTTAGTGGCACATTCTTATCTTCGTTCGAACGAAAGCTTCCAGAGACCAACCATTCGAGGCACGTTGTACATCTTGTTCGAACGAACCTTTCCAGAGGCTTCACTGTAACAGCCAGAAATCCCGACTATTGTTACATCGTGAGACGAGTGTTACGTAATATAAATTATGTTTGAGCTCATATATATTCATGGAATAACTTTGGGGACGATCGGTGAATTCCTCGAAAATTCCAACTCGAAACTATATAATATTCCACTCCGGACAGCCCATGGTATTTGGGCCATATCTTTTTCACACGAACTCTGATTTCTATGAATTTCATATCGTCGGAAAGCTGAGAGCGAGATCCACAACTTCCGAGTTGAATATTTTTCCAAATTCGGACCAGACACTGGCCAAAAAGGCAGATCAAAAATTCTGATGAATAGTAATTTCGGACTTAACTAGAAGAATCTCGAACTTTCTCCACATTTCTACACTTTTCTCCATTAATCCAAATATCAAAAAAAAACCCTAGTATATAAGAAGATTACTATTAATGCTCACAAAATTAGAAAACAAGAGAATGAAAAAAAGAAACGTGGGAAAGAAAAAAGAAGAAGAAGAAGGGAAGAAAAGAGAAGAAGAAGAAGAGAAGAAGTGAAAAAAAAAGGGAGAGAAAGGGAGAAAATGAAGAAAGGAAGAACATTCTCAACCATTGAAGACTTGGAGGATGAAGGAAATCAAGAAGAATAAGGTAAGAAAATTTGACCCAAAACTTAATTTGTTGGATTTTCATCATGATGATAAAATAGAGATGTTGGCATGATAAGGGTTGCTTATTGTTGATTGATAAGTAAAGAAAGCGATTATCGAAGTTAAGAACCCAAATTTTTGAAGTTTTGAAGGGGTAGTTACTATTGGGGTTTTGGGCAAAGGGTGCGGCGGAAGCGCTGTTCGCGAAATCGTAATTTTAAAACTTTTTAAATTACCGAATGAATTATTCAATATCCAATATGAATAATTCATTCATATTACACTAATGTTATTCAATACTACTTCACACATGCACCATGCCTTCAAATTCATCCTCCAAACCAAAAAGCCCCAAATTTATAGAAAAAAGAAACCCTAGAATCAATCTAGATAATCAAGAAACAAGAAACATGCTTTCTAGGCTTGAGGACATTGAGGATTACCTTTTGATCTCATAATTTCCTAAGTTTTTTTCTTGATTTTTCTTCATTTTCTCCTTGAATCATCAAGCAAACTTTGAGAGCATTTTTGGAGGACAAGTTTAGGCCAAGCTTCCATTGGAAGCAAAAAAGAAAATTTTTTTCTTTAAAAAATTGAAGTTGCCGACTTTAGAGGGCATTTTGGTCAATTTGACTATATTTAATATAATTAATAATAATAAGCTTTAATTTGACAAATCAAATTTGTACACTTAAAGCTTAATAAAATCATGCCATTTGTAACCAATAATAATTAAACATTTTTCATAACTATTATGAAAAAAGTTTATCATTTAATTATTTAAATATTCAATATTTAAATATCTAAATAATTAATTAATATATTTGTTATTATATATGTATCTTTATTTACATTAAATACCAAACACATATATCGATGGCATGTGTCAAAGTCTCATTTGACAATTATTTAATATGTATCAAATCAAATTTTGTATCAAATACAAATACATATTAATTATTAATGACCAAAAATACCATTATGCATGTGTTTTTGTTTAACCGTTTAAACGATTCGAATTAGCTCATTTAACCCGATGAAGTATTATGAATAATCTGTATTATTCATAACGCATTGCCTTAGTGCTCAACGAGTACGCTTCATATTGTGATACTCTCTACGTTTAGGTTTATCCGTCACAAAATCCAATTTCGTGTCCATAATTCACCCACTCATGAATTATGACGACCACATATAATCTCGCTAAACTATGCAAGTCGAGGTCATTGCATACGTATAATCCCTCTGTCACAAGCTATCCATATTATACCTGGGATATAGGTAAGAACGTCAAATCCTAATGGTATAATATAGTCAACTTTTCAAACTTACGATCTCTAAATAATACTCGGAACTGATTTCTGAAGTTATACCACGGCCATGGATTTATTAGATCGTAAACACGTTTAGGATGCCTATGCACTGTACACAAGACTGACAGAGTCTATCTTGATACGCACAAGATATCATGAGAATCAGTCCACACCCAACAAACAGGTGGAGGTCTGATCTAAATAGATTGGTGACGTGACTGCTATCAAATTGTGGAGGATAACTCATATATCCACAGTGGTATCTCAAGTCGAATGACTACTATGCTCGCTCAACTCGAGAAGATTCCTATTGACGTTGGTGTAACATCTATTAGGAAATCTTTAGTGAGTCGTTCAGTGTTTATCAAATAAACACCTACATGTCTATACGAGTCTCCCGAGACTCATGGTTCATTGGGATAAACCATCGGACCAAGTCACGATATACGACATGTACTGGTCTCAGCGGATTTTGCTAATCGACCAGTGTTAGTAAATCTTGATTAAGAACTTTATTTAAGGATATACAACTTATAGTGACGCTTCCCAATGTCAATTACAAACTACGTTGTAACTGCGCACTACGTTGTAAATCCTATGGTCTTTGTCTAATATACACGTATCACTAAATCAGATTTAGTTTCAATCTAATCATAATTAGATATCTAATCGCAATTAGATCGAATATGTGTATAAAAGACAAGAGGTGCTACCATTAAATAAGTAATATTATGGAAAAATAAATTATTCGTATTTATGAGTCGGACATAAATACGATTCAGATTGGCACTCCGAGCACCAACCCTAACAATTAAATCATGGATAATGAGATTAAATCATTGTTTGAAGATGATAATTTGATATAGAATGTGTGAATTTGAAGTTCAATAATTTGATTTGTGCAATAATTTTGTTATGGAAGTGTTTGTGGTGCTTTAGATGGACCTTGAAAATAAGCACAGAATCCTGGAATACCGGTTCACGTCGTGACGCTAAGGGGCCATATGTCGCGATGCGTACTGGAAAATGGCAGGACGTTTTCGGAATGCTGAGCGTCAAGACACACAAGGTTTTGCATCACGATGCGTGACCCAAAACATATTTTTTCGATATCAAATAACGACATAAATAAGTTAGAAACACTACGAAACTTTCACGAAAACGTTTTTTCCGCAAAATGACATAAAACACGTTTTTGTCCGAACCGACTAACCAACACACATGTGGGCTGCCCAGGTCAGCTCCAATAGTGATTGGGCAGTTCATGGGCTGCCCCAATAGTGACAAATCACTATTTGGATAGCGGCCACCCGGTAAGCCCAAAACTCACCCGGTAACGTCGTTTTTTACCGTTTTCATATATTTTAACTCCGAAATAATTTCCGGTAATTGTTCCAACACCCAAAACACATCCAATACATAAAACATACTTTTCATCACCAAAATCACAGAAATTCCAGATATGATTTGGTAACCAAAAATATCATTTTTCATGCTTTAAATCCAATTTTTTCCAACATTAATCATATTAATAGTTACACCAACCAAAGTCGCTACAAATGAAGAACTCAAGAACAATTCTAGGAGTTACAAGAGTGGTCATAACACTCTAGAATGGAAACAAGTCATCAAATGATAAAATTGAACCAATATTACACTAATATCATTCAATTAAACTCCACACATGCATGTAGCCTCCAAATCCATCCTCCAAATCAAAAAGCCCCAAAATCTAAGAAATGAAGAAACCCTAGAACTTGTCTAGATGCTCAAGAACAAGAAACAAAATTTCTAAGTTTAAGAGTTATGAAGATTACCTCTAAATCTCCTAAATTCCTTAATATTTTTCTTGATTTTCTTCACTTTCTTCCTTAATTCTTCAAACAAAATTTTGGGTGCTTTTCACTAAAGAGGTTCGGCCATGGAGTCTTAAGAAATGAGAATAGAAAATTTTCCACTTTAAATACCAAGCCAAAACCGACTTAGGGGTAAAGGAGGGGTATTTTGGTCAATTAAACTAATTAAATAATAATAATAAGCTTTAAGTTGACAAATCTAATTTGTATACTTCAAGCTTAAAAGAATCATGTCACATGTAACCAATAATAATCAAACATATTGCATAACAATTATGTAATATTGAAATAATTTAATTATCTAGATATTTAACATTTAAACATCTAAATAATTAATTAATGCGATTATTATTTATATGTATTTTTATTTACATTAAATAACAAATACATATATTAATGGCATATGTCAAAATCTCATTTGACAATTAATTAATATGTATCAAATCAAATCTTGTATCAACTACAAATACACATTAATTATTAATTGACCGAAATGCCCATAATGCATGTATTTTTGTTTAACCATTTAAACGACTCCAATTAACTCATTTAATTCGGTAAAGTATTATGAATAATCTTATATTATTCACAATGCGTTGCCCAAGTGCCCAACGGGTACACTTCATATTGTGGGACTCTCTAAGTTTAGGTTTATTCGTCACATAATCTAATTTCGTGTCCATAATTCACCTACTAATGAATTATGATGACCACAGATAATCTCGCTACACTATGCAAGTCGAGGTCATTGCATACGTATAATCCCTCCGTCACAGGCTATCAATATTATATCGGGGATATAGATAAGAACATCAAATCCCTAAGGTATAATATAGTCAACTTTTAAATTTTACGATCTCTAAATAACACTCGGAACTCGCTTTCGAAGTATACCACGGCCATGGATTTACTAGATCACAAATACGTACATGATACCTATGTCCTGTACACAGGACTGACAGATTCTATCTGATACTCACAAGATATCATGAGCAACAGTCCACACCCAACAAACATGTGGATGTCTGATCTAAATAGACCGGTGACGTGACTACCATCAAAGTATAGAGGATAACTCATATATCCACAGTGGTATCTCAAGTCGAAGGACCACTATGCTACTCGACTCGAGAATATTCATATTGATGTTGGTGTACCATCTATTAGGAAATCTTCGGTGAGTCGTTCAATGTTTATCAAATAAACACCTACATGTCTATAAGAGTCTCTCAAGAATCAAGGTTCATTGGGATAAACCATCGGACCAAGTCTCGATATACGACATGTACTGGTCTCAGCGGATTTTACTAACCGACCTGTGTCAGTAAATCTTGACCATGAACTTTATTTGATAATATACTTCTAGTAATAACACTTCCCAATGTCAATTACAAACTGATTTGTAACTGCGCACTGTAAAATATATTATCGGGTCTTTGTCTAATATATACATATCACTAAATCATATAGTTTCAATCTAATCGTAATTAGATCGAATATGTATATAAAAGCAATAAGTATTACCATAAATAAGTAATATTATGGAAAAAAGGAATTGTTCGTATTCATGAATTGGACATAAATATGATCCAGATTGGCACTCCGAGCACCAACTCTAACAATTTCTCCCACTTGCTCTAATGCCAATCCACGGTATCATATACACATCTAAATATATATTACATACACATGGTACTCAAGAGCTGACCTAACACTCAAGAAGTAGGCAACAACAAGTAAGCCCGCTATAACATATTGAGTTTGTTCAACAAACCCAATCGTTTCCCTTAGCCAGCATCATTAATATATTGTATAACCTAAGTTATACATCAATATGACTTAGATGCGACATCAATATTGTACTACAACTACTGAGTTGTCTATATGTATTTAGAGATCAAATCCAAATATTATGAGACAACCGTAAGCACAACACTAATATCAAAACTTCCAATCTATAAGGTCACTATGCAACTTCATAAGTCAATACTTCATAAGTTACAACTAATTCCACTAATACAGTAGAATCAATTGTGACACTCTCACTGCATCTTTTCCGACTCTATATGACATAGACCATCTAATGCCATAATTAGACTCAAAACTAATCTGATCATAATGGTTGCAAATTATATTTTCCATGAATAAGGAACTCGTTCTTAATATCTCAAAAATAACAAAGAACATGTTTCAAGACACATCCTATGGTCTATAACATATCAAAATAATTCGTAACAATTACGACTAAATTGATCTTTTTAATCGCACATAATATAGTATTCATTATGCCATCATCCTATAATGCATAAGATTGACTAGACATTCTAATCAATTTCTCTTTCGACAAAGGAATCATCTATTACGAAAGATAAATACTATATACAAGAGACACACTAACTGTCAAACAATTATACTAACTGTCACACATATAGTCTTGCTGTGTCCTTTATTAGATTATATCTAATGCATGACTAATGAGATTATCTCACAAGTCTCTTATTTTATATCATATATAAAACCTTATATTGAATATAACAGAGACTACTCCCATTTCATTCACGGAGAAAAGAAGACTTAGGTAAACCTTTTACCTTATAAATATCTCATTATTACATTAATAATGATAATGTCGTTAGGATATATAACACTAGAAAGAAATTTGTACGCTCCTACTAACCCTACTATTATATGTGTATTCTCTATGCTTTGATAAAATCAGACAATCAGACTGTTATCAAAATTAGAAAATACAAATTTTCGGAAAGCTTATCTGAGTCTACAATAGGCTCTATAAGCTAGTATATCAAACAATGATCTTAACATAATACAAACTCTAGGGCCATTCTATAATGAACTCTTCAAACAAAGAAACCACAACGGATCTCTCATTCGAAGAAACCATTCAGGAATGCCACTTTGCATTCTTTAGCCAAAATACTTAGTTTAATATCAACATTAACCAACAGATCTTTAATTGTTCAATTAGTGTGACTAGAGACAAGTTTTCTCAGAATTTACAATAGATTACTGAGTATAACTTTTCTCACTGTCATACTATAAAGGTCAAACCTTTAATAAGTTCATTTTTGCTTTTGCTGCGCAAACCATTTGCACACTTTATGAACGATTCATAACGAAAGCTTAATCAAGTTCAAAACTTGATTGTAGTAAGCTACGAATAATCTTAGATCTATGGTTCAATGTTAACTTCCGAAATCGATATCAATTATCTCTCATACTATAAGTTTTAGGATAATTTTCCTCAATAAGAAAACAACAGAACCATTAAGTATCAATTACTACGCAAATGATTCTGACATCCTATTGGACTTATATGGAAGGTGTCTAAGGGTCTTTTCATCTTATTAATTACATAGTTCCATTTATAGTTTATCATTCTCAAATTTGACTTCACTAAGTCAAGTCTTTTCTACAATGGTCAACATCCGATGTTACGCACCAAGTAATAAAATAATTTTATTATTCGGGATCGTAGAAAAGATATTCTATCAAATAGAATACAATATTCTATCAAATAGAATACAATATTCTATTAAATAGAATAAATGATAAACTTTTACCTGTACCTCCGAGGCGCAAGTACTTTCAATTATATAACCATTATACAAAAGATTAAAATCTCAAAACTTTTCAAGATTCGAATTTTCTACTTATACATATCATATACGTAACTGTAGAAACTAATGGAACCTTAATTAAAAGGTTGAATTAGTGTTACTGGAACATATTCCCAAGAGTATTGAAACTAATTCGGTAACACTCAATATCAAACAAATCAAATCGTATAGGATTCGATTTCTTCCACTAACCAATTCCATCACGATGGAATCGTAGAAGAATAATATTGAGTAAGAATCATATTCATTGAATAATCTTAGAACTAATTGCCATTAATTCATATGTTTGATCGTATCAAACATCTTTGAACAATTCAAAGACTCATGATGAATTTTAAAGATACAATTTTCAAAACTTTAAATTGAATATCTTTGAACCAGTCAAAATATTCTATTCATGTTTCATTAGAAGCATATTGAAAGTTCTCGAACCATTCAAGATGTTCAAGATGTGTTCTTTTAGTGTAACGTCCCAGATTTTCGGAATTGTTCTAGAAGATTCCCGGACTGATGTTTTAGTCTCGGAGCATGATGATAATAAAGAATAAGAGTTCAAACGATGTCATATGGGTCGGAATAATATAGAGTGAAGAGTTGTCGCATCAGAAGACGTGTCGTCTCAAGGAATCAGTTACACGATATTTATATTACGCATAAAGTTTACATTTTTGGTCATGTAATTAGCAAACGAACTCCGATTGAGTTGATTTTTAGACCATCGGACTCATTTCTCCGAGACGAACAACTTGCATGTTGAACACTTTCCGAGAATCGTACCAGAAGGGCTCTGAAATTGCGATTTTCCAGAAGGTTCTAGAATATTGGCTGATGTGTAATTTTCGCGGGGACTAAAATGATATTTTCCAGGCAGTATTTAAAGCCTTATAGTTTTGATAAATTGCAAAATGGCCAATCCTTCTTCATCTCCCTCACCCGCACCCTCACGCCCATTGGAGGAGAAGTGCACGCCGGCGGCAACTCCGGCCACCTCAGGCCAGCGCATCGGTGCAGAACCGACCACCCAGCAATGGCGAACACGATGACGGCAGGCGGCGGCTGTGATGACGCCGGCAACGGCAACAACGAGGGAAGTTAGAGGCGTGTGATGGGTTTGTCGATCCTGGCTCGTCAGTTTGTTTCACGGCCCGAGCCACCTACCAAATCGAAGCCCTCGACGAGTACTACGAGTGTACGTGGTTTATTTCACCGAAAAACGGCCGATTGCACGCGAAACGAGGAAGAAAGCCATGGTGAACATTAAACCCACGATGAACAGTAGCTCCGATCGGAATTCCGTCGACACCAGCATGTTTGTATGGCCAATGGGAGTCCGAATATGGCCTCGAAATTTCGGTACGACTCTCTGTTTAGAATTTGATATTTCAAAGTGAATCAATTTATATTCGGATGTTTCAGGTAGTTTCGTAGTTTAGCGAATTGCTTTGATATGAATTGGATATGATCAAATATGTTAAAACGATAAATGTGGTAGAATCCGAGGAGAAACAGATTAGATTTGATCGATCCGCTAGAATCAGTGAGTTTCCGGTAAAACATAGTTTCTCGCGCGATTAAGCGTAGATGACCGTAACCATAGTTAAGATGTAAAAATGACATTGCGAGGGTAATTTGGTAATTCCGGAGTAGTTCGGAGGGTTCGAGACCCTTCCGTAGCGTTTGCGGAAATATTTCCGTAAGATTTGCCGCAAACGCGTAAAACGAGGTTCTAGGCTACCCAGCTAGTTGGAATAATATAGAAAGATATGTATTAGAGTAATGAAGTTTGTACCGTAGTATCAGAGATAATTCGGGTGTTCCGGGGAAGCCCGTAGTTATTATAGATGAGTTGGAAGTTCCGCAAATAGCGGTACTAACCTTGTGTTATTACTTGTTTGACAGATCGGACCCGGATCGCGGGCGTTCGCCTAGCCAGGTAAGTAACTCATGTTCTGAGTACTTGGTAGACTTAACGATGTTCGAAACTAGTAATGTAATAAGGTAGTATATCGATAGATTTATGAAATCTATATATATATATAAAGATGAATATAGGACAAAGAGACAAATGTATTTGTATGCAAACATAGATGAGAATAAACAATCATAAGCATGCACACAAGCAAGAGATAAGCATGAGTATATAGAAGTAAAGAGACGCATGTCTAGAGGTAAATAAGTATATGTATTTATATAGACAGATAGAACATATGAATGATGTTATGTTTATAATCATAATTAAATGAGACTTGGGTTTGGGGGATGTAGAAACTACACCCTAGGGAATGAGACTAGTGACATGAATGAAAGTTTGTAATTTATGCATTATATAAGAATACTAGTATGCATGAGTAAATATGAACTAATAAGTATATAAGGCTGGTATGAATGCATAGGTTCATGTTCATATGAGAGTAAGCATATGTATAGGTATGATTAGCGACATGAGTATAAACATATGTATATAAGATGATAGAGAGCATAAATGAGTAGTATATGCATGGCATGTGAATATATGTAAGTTTATGACATGAGATTCTTGAGCACAAGTTGATAGTTAGGAAATGGTAAATAAGTTTAAGAATTAAGACTTGAAACCCGTATATGTTTGAAATATGATATAGTAGAAGAACTTTGGTATCGTGTGTGTAAGCATAATTATGGAATTAATAAATTAGTATGAGAAGTGTTTGTATATACATTTTGTGGAATGAATGCATGAGATTTGTAGTCATGAGTTCGCATAACATTGATGCATATGAGAAAGTAAGAAAGTAATAGTATAAGTAACAATGTTTATGGGAATACATGTTATAATTATATGTATACTGTGTGTAATTCATGCATGTCATGAATGCAATGTTTCAGAATATGGTAGTGAAAAATGAGCATATAGTAAGGCATGGCTAAGGTAGAAAGGAGCATGAGAAATGCATATGTGCATGTGCATGTGTGTGTGTGTTAAGATTTTCAATAGTTAAGCAAAAGATAAGAATGTTTTCAAAAATTTTAAATGTTTCAAAGAAAAGTTTCAAATGATTTGAAAGATAATACATTTCAGAAAAATGTTTTCTTTCAGTTTTGAGATACCTTATATGGTTTTATGGTTTTTGGGGCATGAGGTAAAAACTCACCCCAGTATGTAACTTGAGACACAGTTTGGACTTGACGGATACTTTGGATTCGGGATTTGGGATTTGACCCATCCCAGTTGTACATTGTTGGAATTGACGGATTTATACATATATGCACATGTGGAGGACTGGGGGGACGCTCCTAGATCCTTAGCGCTCAGATGGTACATTCCTGGGCGGAGATGCGCCTACGGGCGGAGATGCGCCTACGGGCGGAGATGCGCCTTCGGGGGAGATGCGCCTTCGGGCGGAGATGCGCCTACGGGCAGAGATTTGGTTTTCAGAAAAAGGATTTCAGATTTCAGTTTTCAATTTTCAGAAAAGAGTTTCAGAAAAGAACTTAGAAAGACGGTTTTAGAAAGAAGTACAAGAAAAAGAAAGATTTTCAGAAAGAGTTTTCAGTTTTCATATTCCCAGTAAACAGTTTTCAGAAACAAGATTTTAGAAATAGTTTCCAGAAACTAGAGATTCAAAGCATGATTTTAGAAAGATAAGTTCTATTAAGAGATTTTCAAACAGAGTTTCAGAAAGAGTTTTCAGAAAGCAGTTTTTCAGAAGAGGTTTTCCAATAAGTATCTTCCAAAGATATGGCATAATTAAAGATCAGTATAACTTATAGGTTGAGCATATAAGTCATACATTCTGGTTAATATACGAAATGCATATAGTTAACATTGAAGCATGATTGCATTGTTACATTTATTTTCATACCATGTCTGTATGAGTTGTATGAGAGTACCTTCCTGTGAGGGATAATGTATGGTAATATGACTACGTATATATATGTGTATGCATGCATGATTTATGGTAGTATGATAAGTGTTTCATATAAAGAATAGTTTAAAGTTCCGATTTGATGATATTTCAATGTAATGAATGAAAGATGATTATATTAAATGTCCGATCTAGACTATCAAAAAGTGACCAAGTAAGTATTGAGATGTCAGAGTAGCGTAGTGAAAGCACGACATGGTTAATAGTGATATAGAAACTTGATGTGTATGTATATTAAGATGTTCAGAACTAAAAACAATCAACAGAATTTAAGAAGAGAAAATTTCAAGTAACGGAGCAAAATCGTGATAGATTTTGACATGTTAGTCAATGATAAAGAAACTTGATGTAATTTATATTGAGTGTTTGTTGATATAAGTAGCAAAAGAAATTGAAGGTATGTGTGTGATGAGATTAAAGAATCAGTAACAAGTAATATGTTTGCATGGTCATATAGACAACTCATAATAACACAGAAATGGAATTCTGACTTTATTTGTGTTTGTGTGTTCAAGTTGTGAGCATGATTACTTACTGAGTCTTATGACTCACACCATATCAGTTTGTTAGTTTTGCAGGTTAGTAGCAGTCATACAGGACCAGCAGATGCTCGGTGAAGACGTTGAAGACGGTGGATCGCCCCAATTGCAGTCAAGAGAGTCATGGGTCGAGTTATGGGTCCTCTCGGCCCCTTTGTATGGTTTTTGTATTTGCATATCATTTGTATAAGTCATGTAATGGTATAGTTTCATTTTGAGTTCTGACCGGAGGCCAAGTGGTTTATATTTTGTTCATTGAGTTCAGGCCTGAGGCCTTGATGTTGATATACCGGCCGAAGGCCGAGATGTTTGGTTCTTGTTGTATGGATGCTGGCTTTAGGCCAGGTTGCATGATGTTACGAATACATCATGCCGAAATTTCGTTAGAATCAGAGGCTTATGGAGATGGGTTCTCCTATCTCCTGCCGGTAGCATCCTGGCCTAGGCGGGATGTTACATTTAGAAACACGTAACTAAGTCATGAAAACTCATTAACTAAGTTACGAAGTAAAGAAAACTATACAAGGCAATTTATAATTCATTAAACTACATACATCCAATGTATTAGTCTAATAAATATGTGATCCAATGACGATCATTGGTTAAATGAGATTTAATCACATTCCTAAATACAATATTCAATAAATGGATAATGATATGTGGTGTGATCTCATATCAGACAATCCTTTACCATACGGAATAAGCATCTAATGCTTATGTGATGAAATCTCATAACGCACTGTTCTAAATTATTTAGTTAACCGAATATTTTTCTTAATGTTTATCTCTCTTCAATGACACTACTAGTCATATTAAAATATGAAATAACTGTTTATAAAAAACAATTAACTATCCAATAGTCGCAAGTTCTGATATCAAATATCAAAAAAGAATCATTAAATAATATTTTAAATAACTAGACGGGAGATTTGGTATCCAATACCTATAGTTGTCGTGTTGTGAGAATCAATATTCTCTACGCATAACTATACACATCTCATTTCTTTAGCTTTATAATTTACCTTCAACTATTCACAATAATTGCAAATAATGATTAGCAAATTGTGTCAAGCACATTACCTCTAAAGGTCACTAAAGCCAAGAAACGTCATTAGCAGATAAACAAATACCTAATGAGATTTTCTTAATGCCAGTCAAGAATCTCGAGACATGAACTAATTCACGTCAATTATTACCGCACAAAAAATTATTATCTCTAGATAACTATATCCTAAAACATGTATTTATTTAGATTACCTATCGTGACTTAGTAACTAAGTTATTAACTATCTTGATTTTCAAGAAAATCAGAACAATAGTTCCCGATGGTTTTGACTAATCTAACAATATCCTAGCCTACTCATAATCTAGAACCTATTCTAGAAATCTGCAACCATAAGTGAAGTAAGAAAATATATATATAAATATGCATGCAGTGGATTAGAAGTTTAATTCTATATACACAATAAAATAAAGGAAACATAAGTGCCAATATCCATAATATTACACACTGCCTTAGTTATAGATTTTTAACCCAGCAATGCCTCCCACTACTTTACATAATACTGTAATCCCCAATAGAAAACGGAAATCCAATAATTAAATTGAATTCCATAGTGAGAATTGGTAACCAAAAATATCATTTTTCATGCTTTAAATCCAATTGTTTTCAACATTAATCATATTAATAATTACACCAACCAAAGTCACCACAAATGAAGAACTCAAGAATAATTCTAGGATTTACAAGAGTGGTCATAATACTCTAGAATGGCAACAAGTCATCAAATGATAAAATTGAACCAATATTACACTAATATCATTCCATCAAACTCCACACATGCATATAGCCTCCAAATCAATCCTCCAAATCAAAAAGCCCCAAAATCTAAGAAAGGAAGAAACCCTAGAAATTGTCTAGATACTCAAGAACAAGAAACAAACTTTCTATGTTTAAGAGTTATGAAGATTACCTCCAAATCTCCTAAATTCCTTAATTTTTTTTTTTTGATTTTCTTCACTTTCTTCCTTGATTCTTCAAACAAATTTTTGGGTGCTTTTCACTAAAGAGGTTCAGCCATGGAGTCTTAAGAAATGAGAAAACAAAAATTTCCACTTGTAAATACCAAGCCAAAACCGACTTAGGGGTAAAGGAGGGGTATTTTGGTCATTTGGTCAATTAAACTAATTAAATAATAATAAGCTTTAAGTTGACAAATCCAATTTGTATACTTCAAGCTTAAAAGAATCATGCCACATGTAACCAATAATAATCAAACATATTGCATAACAATTATGTAATATTGAAATAATTTAATTATTTAGATATTTAACATTTAAACATCTAAATAATTAATTAATGCGATTATTATTTATATGTATTTTTATTTACATTAAATAACAAATACATATATTAATGGCATGTGTCAAAATCTCATTTGACAATTAATTAATATGTATCAAATCAAATCTTGTATCAACTACAAATATACATTAATTATTAATTGACTGAAATGCCCATAATACATGTATTTTCGTTTAACCGTTTAAACGATACGAATTAACTCATTTAATTTGGTGAAGTATTATGAATAATCTTATAATATTCATAACGCGTTACCCAAGTGCTCAACGAGTACACTTTATATTGTGGGACTCTTTAAGTTCAGGTTTATTCGTCACAAAATCTAATTTCGTGTTCATAATTCACCCACTCATGAATTATGACGACCACAAATAATCTCGCTAAACTATGCAATTTGAGGTCATTGGATACGTATAATCTCTCCGTCACAGGCTATCAATATTATACTGGGGATATAGATAAGAACGTCAAATCCCTAAGGTATAATATAGTCAACTTTTAAATTTATGATCTCTAAATAACACTCGGAACTCGCTTTCGAAGTATACCACAGTCATGGATTTACTAGATCCCAAATACGTACATGATACTTATGCCCTGTATACAGGACTGAAAGATTCTATCTGATACTCACAGGATATCCTGAGCATCAGTCGACACCCAACGAACAGAAGGAGGTCTGATCTAAATAGATCGGTGACGTGACTGCCATCAAAGTGTGGAGGATAACTCATATATCCACAGTGGTATCTCAAGTCGAAGGACCACTATGCTACTCGACTCGTGAATATTCCAATTGACGTTAGTGTACTATTTATTAGGAAATATTCAGTGAGTCATTCAGTGTTTATCAAATAAACACCTACATATCTATATGAGTCTCCCAAGACTCATGGTTCATTGGGATAAATCATCGGACCAAGTCTCGATATACGACATGTACTGGTCTCAGCGGATTTTACTAACCGACTCGTGTTAGTAATCTTGACCATGAACTTTATTTGATAATATACTTCTAGTAATGACACTTCCCAATGTCAATTACAAACTAATTTGTAACTGCGCACTACAAAATATATTATCGGGTCTTTGTCTAATATATACATATCACTAAATCATATAGTTTCGATATAATCATAATTAGATCGAATATGTATATAAAAGCAATAAGTATTACCATAAATAAGTAATATTATGGAAAAAAAAATTGTTCGTATTCATGAATCGGACATAAATACGATCCGGATTGAAACTTCGAGCTCCAACCCTAATATGATACCTATCGGAGTGTTAGCAACCACTTAAATAAGTAAATTTAGCCTGATTCTGTAGTATGTTTCTTAGTCCATTTCTAATCTTGTTTATCAAATGTAGATCATCGCAGGAATCATAACTTTTTTCGCTAGAGTAATCAGTGCCAGTCAAATTCTAAATCAGTGAGTGGACACTTTCCTTTTAACTGACTTTCATTTTGTTATTTTTCATATCAGATTTATTTTTACGCTTTAGGGCATTAGATGGTTTTTATTATAGTTATTTCATGAAAGTTTATGATTTAAGTTATGTTTGAGAAAGAAACGTTTTCAAATTATGATTTTATGGTTTTCGAGGCATTGGGGGAAATCCACCTCAGTATGTAACTAGATACAGATATGGAATTGACGGATAACATGTGCACATGTAGAGGACTGGGGGATGGCGATACGTAACGCCCCAGATCCTAGTTTAGGACTAAGGATGACAGGTGCTCCTAGATCCTAGTTTTAGAACTTGGAGGGTAGCATAGATCCACACCATCAGTTCTAGTTTCAGGGACATGCGTGGCATGCTTAGGGAGACGGCGATACGTAACGCCCCAAAGTCATGGATTTTCATTCCTGGCACTAGTTAGGCGTATGGGGGGACGGCGATACGTAACACCCACATACATCAGGTTTTCAGAGACATAGACCGGTTTTCAGAAATATTTTTTATTTCAGATACAGATTTCAGAAAAAAAGAGTTTCCATAAAGGAAAGTTTTCAGAAACAACAGTTTTATAAGAAACTTTCAGAAAAGATAAGTTTTACAGAAAGAGTTCAAGCGAGCTTTTCAGAAAGAAGCCCGAAGTTTTCAGACAGAAAAGAGTTTTCATATAAAACTATTCCTTGAAATTTAGTTTTAGAACCAAATATTTTTATAAAAATATTTCAGTTTTTGTCCACTCATTTAGATCGTACAACGGTCTAACCTCACACTCACAGTTTTTTATTTTGTAGGTTCATGGAGGACAAGCTCGGGAGGATGATACTGATGGCAGTCACTAGGGAGTTGGTCCACCAGGTCAAGTCAGGTATTAAGTCCAGTTCAGTCAGAGTCAGAGAGTGTCTTGTAACATGTATGTTATACAGTGATGGTCATATGTACATTGCATTATAGAAGTTATTGTCATTGTTGAAATGTGTGTTTAATCAGAGTATTTAGTAGTAAGAGTATTATGCATACATTGTCGATGAGTTGGGCTATGGTCTCATACCGAAGTTTATATATATGTGAGATAAGAATAGCAGTTATCAGAAGTCGAGGCTTATGGGGATAATACGGTCTATCCCCTGCCGATAGCATCTCCCGGATTGGGAATGTTACAAAGATGGTATCAGAGCATGGTCTAAGGAGTATGTGACTGCAGTGGGTAGAGTGTTGAGGTCTTGTATACGCAGTATGTCCGAGATACTCATATGTGAGGCACTAGCTCTCCAGTATCTGATCCTCGAGTACTTCCTCAAGATCTATGGACAGATTAGTAAGCTTTCCCAGACTATTCAAATAGTATTCCTTACGAGAACAACTATACTCTAGATCCAAGTTGAGAAATCTCCTGTAGTTATCCCGGATTATCACCAGAAGTTCTGAATAAGCTATAAAACTAAATATAAAGATCTAAGAAAAGTTATTCAAGGGAGTGGGAAAGGAAAGCTATAAGAAAGTAAGGAAAAATGCATAGATGTGTAAGCAGTCAGAGATAAAGAAAAGTACAGAGACAGAATAAGACAGTGAAGCTCTAAGGATACCCACCCAGAACAGTAGAGAGAGAATAGAAAAGGCCCGAGCAAGTATTAGAGTGCTTAGAAGATGTAAGATTCCTTCCGTCCTCAGAATAATTCTTTAAGGCGATCCAATAGCCTTCAGGTACTTCGTATAGATAGTGAGTTCCCCTAGTAACGAGGAAAAGCCAGAAAGATAACAGAAGTAAGAAATCAAGATTAGTCTTAAGAGCTCCAATAGACTGAGATGATAAAAGATCGTAGAGAACTCCAGACCCCTAAACCCAGACCCAAGTCCACAAGCAGGCAAATAAAGGTCATAAACAGAAATGATTAGTTACATTATCCCAAGCAATCTGATGAAGACAAGACCCTAAGCTATCTAGTTTACAACTACTTAGTGATACTAATTAAGAAAGATGTCCTGACAGAGCCTATATCATACCCACCTTACATGAGCAATAGACTCTACCATGACACAGAGTACTAGAACAAGGACAATGATAACTATTGAAATGAAAAGGTTTGCCCCATCCTTTCCCAGTTTTAGATAAATTCAACCGTAAGAAGCCCGATGAGAGTTCATCTTAAGAAATGGAAGACCTTGGAAGGTAGATCACCCATAAAAAGATTAAGGAAGTTTTCGAGGATGTAAAGAAGAGAACCCAGTATAACCCAAAGACCTAGACAAGTTAGTACAAGGCCTGCAATACTAGTAGAAGTCCACAGAATACATCAAACTTAGTAGAACCTACAGATCATCCCAAACCAGCAGAAAACCGTGAAAGGCTAAAAGAATATACCCTTGAGATTGGAGATATTTAGAGGTGACAAAAGTATCAGTATGGACAGTAGTACAAATTGTAATAGCTGCGACTTATAATAAGAGCAGATAGTAGAAATCTAGAAAGTAGTCAAAAGAACGAACCACCACTAGCCTCAGTAGAATGGCGTAGAGCCAAGAGATATGATCTGAAAACAGTAAGAAGGAAACAGAAGTGTCAAGAGGATTTAATACATATAGTGATATGGGTAATATAGCTTGGAGACAACAGAATAAGCGAAGACTCAACCAAGTCTGTGAGCACGTATTCATCCCCAACTTAGAGTCCAGTAAGAAGAAGAACAAAGTAAATAAGAGTATTTGATAGAATAGATGGATTATGAGGTGTCTAGATGGTGAAGTCGATAAGTTCAACAGAACATAGATAAAAATCACGAGATGGTAAGATTATATATAAGATAGAAAAGTTTGGAGTCACATTTAGTCAAGCCAAATCAAGAAATCGTCTTAGAATTAGAATCCCTTAGGGGAGTAAAGGTTCAAGGAAGTGAATGAACTAGAGAGAGCTACTCTCAAGAATATAGTATATGACTCATAAGGGTCTCATTATATCAAGAAATAAGAACTAGATAAGAGTGGTACCTAACCAAAAAATTCAGTAGAAGATGTCTTAAGTAATCGAAGTTGATAGAGTTTTCATGAGAGTAAAGATGTAATGAGTTCAAGGAACTGAGAAGAGAAAGAAACCTATGCAGCATATTAAGCTTCTTAAGGAGGAATACCAAGAGAGTATAGTAGAACTCAGAGAGAAAAAACAACGACTTTAGAAGGTTTGACAATAGAGACTAAATAGGAAAGAGTGCAGAGGCAGCACGAAAAGGTTCTTAAAGAACATGACTCCAAAGGAATTTCGTAGATGAGGTAGTGTGTTCGATAGTTGAAAATGATCAGAAGAAAAGTTGGAGAAGGTAAACCGGATAGTTTTTAGTCATAGTGCCCTAGTGTAAGGAAAGACATCGGATATATATATACACGAGAGTCCTAGGCTCATAGATAAGCAACATGTGCAACTGGGTCACCATAATCAGAAAGGCCTCAGGATAAGTTCCCACCCTCCCAACCCCCGTTAGACAACAATAGTAAAGATGGACTGAAAGAAGACCGGAACATAAGACTTTCAGACATAGTTTAAGAACAGGATAAAAATGAGTGACAACTCTGAGTAAAAGAGTTAGGAAAAAAGTTTTTAGATGAAACGGTACAGAGATAAAGTAGTATTCAAGTAATGACTGAGATACAAAGGAACCAATGTTAGACGAAATAGTGGATATATAAGGAAGAACATATCCCTCAGATAAGAAGACAAAGACGTAGACCAGGGAAGTTCTCGGTATAGAATAGGATAAAACAAGAGACGAAAAGAATACTAAGGAAAAAGTTTGGAAGTGAAGCCGTCAAAGTGCAACGATGATAAAAGAGAATACCTAATAAGCAAAGACAAAAGTGTGTAACAACAAGGTTTCTTAGTATCAGAATTAAACCAAAGATCCCTTACGTGTTAGCCCACGTAAACCATATAAAATACCCAGCCCTAGTCTAAGTT
The DNA here is from genome assembly GCA_019454045.1 of Zanthoxylum bungeanum. Taxonomy (NCBI): domain Eukaryota; kingdom Viridiplantae; phylum Streptophyta; class Magnoliopsida; order Sapindales; family Rutaceae; genus Zanthoxylum; species Zanthoxylum bungeanum. Next base: position 51,814 of record SKCR01019392.1, on the reverse strand, counting down.
GACAAAACCACTACGGGTTTGGGACGGTCTTAGCCACAAGTATGGGTGGTTTGGTAGATTTGTATCATAGTATAAAATCGAGAAGATAAGTTATTGCGAAGTTGTAATTATCATAGCAGGTGAATCCTCAAGGTACATAATTTACATGTATTTGAGTAATGACCATTGACAATGCTAGACTATGAAAAACTAGTTGGTGTGGTTACACCATAACAAGACTTACAGTAGTAGTGAAAGTAAAGGTATGGAGAAAGCATGAATTATAGCTAGAACTGGATCGTCAGCGTCCCTGTCTATAAGGAAGTGCGATTTAAGCAAAAGCATTTATACAGTTAAGCTCTCAGATAAGTTACTAGAACCAACCTCCTTAGTAAAAACCTATTGGACGAACAACAATAGTGGACAAAAGGTACATAAAGAACCCGACCCTGCACTACAAGGTCCTAAGTTATGCAAATAGCAGAGGCAAGAAAATTGTAGTGAGAAACCGGTAAGCAGGCTAGTATCTATATATGTATGTATGTATATACCTTCCAGAGTCAAAGCCTAAGTAAATGAACCCAATTACAGGAAGGGCAAATACCTATAGAGATAAAATATTTGTAAGTAAAGGTGGAAAAGCCTAGCCCAATAGTTATGCAGAATAAGTTAAGAGGGTGTTGAGTTCTCAGTAAGAAGACTCTTAGAATATATCTTCTTGTAGAATAGATATAAGAAGTCTAAACAGTCAAGAAATAGAAGGTGTGGACGTAAACCACGAATCTAGTACCAACTCAGAACTGATAGCTCATGCAGGTAACGAGCTGGAGTAAGTAGAGTATAACAAAATATCTAGGAATGAGATTCCTTTGATACATCATAAGTGCTGTAGCATGACCGTAGTATAAAGCAATCAGCAGGAAATTTATGAAACTATGACGAGGAGTCCCCTCTCAATCAAAAAATTCAAGAAGTATCAGACATGAAACAGAAGTTAAGATAAGAGAAAGATTAAGGCGTGCTTATTAGAAAAAATGATGAATGATCAGTCTAACGGAGATCTTACTCTTTGAGTTGTGGTGAATCCATTAATATGAGTTAGTTTACAGTAAAGTAAGAGTTCAAGCAGATAGAAATAGAGTATAATCCTAAATATGATTTTCATAGTATGCTCTTCAGATGTAGCAAGATAACCACATCACCATATAGTATAATGATGGGATGTGGACAGTCATCAGACAGTGATATTATATAGTGGATGAAATAAAGATAGTTACGAGTATATAGTCAGTTAAAGCTGGTGACCCATGAATCCTGTGATCTATGGAAAAATCCCAAGTTTTTAAAGAGGATTCGATGACGAATCCTATTTAAGGGGGAGGGGAATTTGTAATGGCCGGAAATCCCGACTATTGTTACATCGTGGGATGAGTGTTATGTAATATAAATTATGTTTGAGCTCATATACATTCATGGAATGAATTTGGGAACGATCGGTGAATTCCTCAAAAATTCCGACTCGAAACTATATAATATTCCGCTCCGGATAGCCCATGGTATTTGGGCTATAAATTTTTCATACGAACTCCGATTGTTATGAATTTTATATCGCTGGAAAGCTGAGATCGAGATATATAACTTCTGCGTTGACTATATTTCTAAATTCGGACCATAAATTAATAGAAAATACAGATCACAAATTTATATGAATAGTAACTTCAGACTTAACTAGAAGAATCTCAAACTTTCTCCATATTTCTATACTTTTCTCCATTAATCCAAATATCAAAAAAGCCCTAGTATATAAGGAGATTACTATTCAATGCTCACAAAATTAGAAAACAAGAGAATAAAAAAAAGAAATGTGGGAAAGAAAAGAGAAGAAGAAGAAGAGGAAAAAAAAGGGAGAAAAATTGAGAAGATGACGAAAGGAAGACCATTTTCAACCATTGAAGACTTGGAAGATGAAGGAAATCAAGAGAATAAGGTAAGGAAATTTGACCCAAAACTTAATTTGTTTGATTTTGAAAGTTTGATGATAAAATAGAGATGTTGGCATGATAATAGTTGCTTATTGTTGATTGATAAGTAAAGATAGTGATTGTTGAAGTTAATAACCCAAATTTTTAAAGTTTTAAAGGGGTGGTTAAATCATGGATATTGAGATTAAATCATTGTTTGAAGATGATAATTTGATATAGAATGTGTGAATTTGAAGTTCAATAAGTTGATTTGTGCAATATGGAAGTGTTTGTGGTGCTTTGGATGGACCTTGAAAACAAGCACATAATCCTGGAAAAACGGGTTCGCGTCGCGACGCTTAAGGGCCTTGCGTCGCGACGCGTACTGGAAAATGGCAGGACGTTTCTGGAATGCTAAACGTCGTGACGCGTGACCCAAAACCATCATAAATCAGCTTTTTTTATCAGTCCAGCTTCACCTTAGCATGTCAGAGACCACTCTAAGGGTATCGTATCAACTCTTATACATATATTACATCTTGATATAAGTATGATACCTATCGGAGTGTTAGCAACCACTTAATAAGTAAATTTAGCCTGATTCCATAGTATGTTTCTTAGTTCATTTCTAATCTAGTTTATCAAATATAGATCATCGCATGAATTATAATTTTCTTCGGCAGAGTAATCAGTGCCAGTCAAATTCTAAATCAGTGAGTGGACACTTTCCTTTTAACTGAGTTTCCTTTTTTTATTTTTCATATCAGACTTATTTTTACGCTTTAGGGCATTAGATGGTTTTTATTACAGTTATTTTATTAAGGTTTACAATTTAAGTTATGTTTGAGAAAGAAACATTTTGAAATTATGATTTTATGGTTTTCGAGGCATGGAGGAAAACCCCACCTCAATATTGAACTAGATACAGACATGAAATTGATGGATAACATGTGCACATGTAGAGGACTGGGGGGACAATGATACGTAACGCCCCCAGATCCTATTTCAGGACTAGGGATGACAGATGCCCCTAGATCCTAGTTTCAGAACTTGGAGGGTAGCAAAGATCTGCAACCTTAGTTCTAGTTTCAGGGACATGAGTGGCATGATTTGGGGGACGGCGATACGTAACGCCCCAAAGTCATGGATTTACATCCCGGCTCTAGTTAGGCGTATGGAGGGACGGCGATACGTAACGCCCCCATATGTCAGGTCTTCAGAGACACAGACCGGTTTTCAGAAATAGTTTTTATTTCATATACAGATTTCATAAAATAATTTTCTAGAAATGAAAGTTTTCAGAAAAAATTGTTTTATAAGAAACTTTCAGAAAAGATAAGTTTTAAAGAAAGAGTTCAGGCGATATTTTCAGAAAGAAACCCGAAGTTTTCAAGCAGAAAAGAGTTTTCGTATAAAGCTATTCCTTGAAATTTGATTTTAGAACAAAATATTTTTATAAAAGTATTTCAGTTTTTGTCCACTCACTTAGATCGTACAACGCTTTAACCCCCCACTCCCGTGTTTTATTTTGCAGGTCATGGAGGACAAGCTCAGAAGGATAGATACTGATGGCAGTCACTAGGGAGTTGGTCCACCATGTCAAGTCATGGATTAAGTCCAGTTCAGTCAGAGTCAGAGAGTGTCTTGTAACATGTATGTTATACAGTGATGGTCATATGTACATTGCATTATAGAATTTATTGTCATTGTTGAAATGTGTATTTAATCAGAGTATTTAGTAGTAAGAGTATTATACATACATGGACGATGAGTTGGGCTATGGTCCCATACTTGAGTTTATATATATGTGAGATAAGAATATCAGTTATAAGAAGTCAGAGGCTTATGGGGATAGTACGGTCTATCCCCTGCCGGTAGCATCTCTCGAATTGTGGATGTTACATTCACGTTCGAGTATCGATCATGGTTTCGTTCGTGGCGTCTTCTTTGTGCGTTCAAACATCAGTCGCATCTTTTGTTTTCCTGATTTGTTTTTAAAGCTGTTTTACCTTTCAGAAAATCCTACCTATAAAATAAAATGCACACCCTCTTTACAAGGTCGGAAAATATTACCCTAAACATTCTTGCTTTGAGTTTTCCAAACTTTGAAGATCTCTCACCCTTGAAGACTCAATCTTACATGTCTTATTCCTTGTGGGTGACCTTCTTGTTTCATCACCATCTACCCTCCCAACACAACCTGATCAATATCCTAAGCTTCTCTGAGTTTGAAGGTTGAGATTGACATTCGAAGTTCTGTGGCTTAGCTGTGCAGATTCAATTCACTGAGACTTCTGATGGTCTGAAAAAAATTTCTTGTGTGTAGCCTTTGGAAGTTCCTCAGGTAATTACAATTGTGGGAATATAGTCGACAAAGTTGTTGCTTTATGTCTTTTCACTATCTTTGTAAGTTTCTCTCATATAGTGGATTTGAGTGGTAGCCTATACCCGTAGTGGTTTTTTACTCTTACGAGTTTTCCACTTCGTAAACAAATCCGCTTGTCCCTTTTCATTTTCTGAAGCTTATTATTTGTGATTGATGCTTTACTTTATTTGGCTTGTTTAATTTGAGGTTGATTGATATCTTATTATAGGATCTCTAACCGAAACATGTTTTAGATAGAGTATTAATTTTTGATTTCCACACATTACACATATTCCCCCATAGGCGTATAGGGTCATAACGTTTATAATTTTCACAACGATTCGAACCAGAACTGTTGGAACCATACGGTTCCAACGGCTAGTAGCCGTTGGGCTGGCTCCCTGCCCTTAAATTAAAAAAAAATAGTTTTTAATTTTTTTAAAATCTATTTACTAAATTACCCTTAATAACATTAATAAAACGGTTAGTTTTAGGGACATTTTAGGTATCACAAAAATAATCCAAAAATGTATAAATATGGGTCATTCTTCATTTTTTCAACACACCAATTCTATTTCTTAAATTCTTTAATTCTTTATTCTCTCATCTTCAATTTCTCATTCTCAATTCTCTCATTCTTCAATATTAATAAAAAATGGCAAGCTCATCTGAGAACACCATGTCCAATGTGCCAACCCAAGAGAGCGACCAAAGTATCGGTACACGGAGAAGAGAAGTTAAGTCTCGATCCTCTGATATTTCAGAATTTATTTTCATTTAGTCGAGACTGAAAATGAAGGTCCAAGAGTAATATGCAACTAATGTGGTGTATCTTACAAATTTACTGGCGGCTATGACAAAATGAACAAGCACTTGGATATACATTATACAGCTGAAATTGGACTTGATACAGCGCAAACTCAAATAGGCAGGTACACACCATCTAGTAGAGGTACGAGTTCTTTAGATTTATTTAAATATTCTAAAGCTAAAAATAGAAAAGAATTTACTAAATTTATTTGTATGGCACATATTTCTTTAAATTTTGGTGAAAAAATTACTTTTACTAATTATGTTCGAAATATTTTAAATCCTATTGCCAATCAAATGACTTGAAATACAATAAAACGTCAAAATTTTAAATTATACAAATATGATAAAATTATTTTAAATGAAATATTTAAAGATATTAAATGTCGTCTTTCTATTTATGATATTTGGAGTGACCATTGGCAAACACACTCATAAATAGGTGTGACTTGTCATTGGATTAATGTATCATGGAACATGCAAAAATGACTTATTGCATTTAAAGTTTTTGATGAGCAACATACTTCAAAAAATATTTATAGAATGATCAAAGTAATTTTTATGAATATGATTATTAGGTAAAATTTTGACAATTGGTTTTGACAATACATCTGGAAATACTGCATCAATTAGAGATTTAAAAGAAATATGTCAACTAAATTTAGGAGGTCGATTTTTCATGTTCGTTGCACATGTCGTGTCCTTAATTTATGTGTTCAAGATGGTATGACTTATTTAGAACCTTACATTGATCCTATTAAGATTGTACTTAATTGTATTTTGTCATATTCTCAAGCTTAGAGAGAATGGGCCAAGTTTTATAAAATAACGGTGTTAAATCGGTAAAATTTTCACGAGATGTTCCAACACGTTGGAATTCAACTTATTTTCTTTTAAGTCAAGTTTTCCAATACAAAGATGTATTATGTAGTTTTTTTTCCCAACATGTTCGACATATCACACTTTTTCTTAGTCAATTGGATGTTTGTGAATATTTTTAGAATTTTTAAATTTTTTTAATGATTCTATAAATGTTTTTAGCTGAGTTTATTATCCTATAATAAATTTATTTATTATTGAAAGTTTTAATATTGCTGGTACTCTATATGAGCATGCCGAAAGTTCTGATCCTAATGATATTGTTTTAATTGAAGCTATTGCTATTATAAAGAGACAATAATTGATTTATTTTAAAGACATTTCATTTATTTATCTTATTACCACAGTTTTTGATCCTAGATTTAAATTAAAAGGTTTGAATAGTGCCTTGCGAACTTACGATACATATTATGAATATCTAATGAAATTAATATTACAAAAATAATATATAAAATAAAAATTGACTTATGTGATTTATTTAATGATTATGTTAGTAGATATAACTTGCAATCGCTAGGACAATCTAGTAGCGAACTCGTAATTAGTTCAAGACTTAGCGTAGGTGATCGTTGGTTACTACAACGAAATAAAAAAATATAGAGATAACACCATTAATAATATGAAATTGGATAATTATTTATCTACCAATTTCGAGTTTACAGCTGAAAGTTTAGTGCGTAAAAATTATCAAGTACTTGAACGGTGGAATCGACATCAAAATTTCTATCATGTTTTATCAATTATTCCTAAAGAGGTGCTGACAACACATGTTTCCACCGTTGCAGTTGAATAGACCTTCAACTTAGGAGTTATATTTTGGAAGCGAGACGGTTTTCATTACATCCAAGCACTGTAGAAGCAACAACATGTGTGGATGATTGAACTCGAGCTGATCTGAGGCAACAAGAAGATGCCCCCAATGACTTTGAAGACTTGTTCGACAATACATCTGCAAGTGCAAGCGGAACAGGAGCTAAAGGATCAACGTGCATTGATATTGATAATTGTTGATGAGTAAATAATTGTAATGATGAACTATCTTTAAAATGTAATAAAATTACGTGAGCTTTGATTCATTCCACCCCTAGAGGATACATAAGCAACTTAAGTTTTTAAAAATTTAAGTTCAACCTTTTTAATTTTATTTTTAATTTAATGTAATCTAAATTCAAATTAATAATTTTAAATAAATTTTTTATTCTCATTTTTATTTTTATTTAAAAATCATTATTAAAATTTAAAATAAAATTAAAAAAAAAAAAACGGAACCAAACCGAAACTGTATGCGCATGTGCAATTTGGAATTTGAGCCATATCCTTTCTCAGAACGGGGAACTATATACATACATACATATTCATATATATAAATCCTAGTTCACAGGGAACTCATATGCTTATGGTCCAGTCTTTATGTTTATGTTACTTCCAAAAAAGTCATTTTATGTTCACAATGTTTTGGTAATGTACAAGAAATAGTTTTGATACTCGTATATTGTTTTTCTAATCTCTCAAGTAAAACAAGTAATTTGGAACTTAGAAATTTTTTTGAAAATTCTAAATACTTGAAAACAAAGAAGTTTATTTAATGTGCCGTTTAAGATGATAATATATATACACACACATATATTTATGACTACTGGTGATTTGGGTTAGTCTCTCTTGAGCTCTAAAGTCAATGATTCAAGCCAAATTACAAAATTTAAAATGATAACGATTGATTGTTCGTTTCTTTTTAGCATTGTCCTTATAAGCTAGATAGGTAATCTTTCATTCACTCAATACTCATTCAATATTCTTTAACTTTGGAGAGTTGTGAGAGTTTAATTTTTCATTATGGCCAAGCATCCTTTAGCTAATTTCTTGATTCTCTTCTTGAACTTAGGCACATTGTTATCTTCTTTAGCATGTTCATATTGCCCATCCTCCTCCTCCATGTCCTCCAACATTTCCACGAAAACATCCTCCAAAAGTAAGGCCTCCTTTCCACCCTAAACCGACGCATCACAAGCCGCCCCACGTTAAGCCACTGCACAAACCACCACAGAAGCCGCTGCACAAGCCACCTTATTTCCCGATCCCTAAACCATCGTATGTGAAAAACCACCTTATACGCCAAGCCCTAAGCCACCATATGTCCCCAAACCACCCTATACACCAAATCCAAAACCACCAAACATGCCAAACCACCGAAGGGGTTGCGAACTGCTTAGCAGATGAAGAAACCTGCAAAGACTCAACAGTAGAGTCAGCGGCACAAATATGACAAGGAGGAGTGGTAAGGACATGCGAAGTAGTAGGTGAAGATGTGCTAGAAGATGATTCTAGTGAGCATAGCTCGAAGAAATTGGAAAAACCAATGTCAGCAATAGGAGCGGAACTAGAAGTTTGTGAGAATGGGAAATTTTTTTCATCAAATCGAGCATGCCGGGTAATGTATGTGCGGGAATTTAATGTGTCGAGACAACAGAAACCTTTATGTGAGGAGCTATAATCTAGAAAGATACAAGGTAAGCTACGGGGAGTAATTTGTGAGGTGCATAATCACGTAAGCATGGATAAACTCGACAGCCATAAGGGTGGAAGTTCTCATAATTAGGAGGCTTACTTCATAAAACTTCAAAAGGTGAAAGACCACCAAGAACGGGCATAGGCAGCCGTTTGATAATGTAGTAGGTCGCTGTGCTGAAGGCGTCAACCCAATACCTAGGATGGACATGAGAATGGAAGAGGAGAACAAGACCATTTTTTATTATATGATGGTGTTGTTGGTTTTTTGGAGAAAGGGCGCGGCGGAAGCGTGATTTGAGCGAAATCGTAATTTTAAATTTTTTTAAATTACCGAATAAATTATTCAATATCCAATATGAATAATTCATTCATATTTCACCTAAACATATTTATTCGATATCAAATAACGACATACATAGTTAAGAAACATCGCGAAATTTTTACGAAAATATTTTTCCCCAAAATGGCATAAAACATATTTTTGACCGAACCGACTACCCAAGTGCTCAATGAGTACATTTCATATTGTGGGACTCTCTAAGTTTAGGTTTATCCGTCACAGAATCTAATTTCGTGTCCATAATTCACTCACTCGTAAATTATGACGACAACAGATAATCTCGCTAAACTATACAAGTCGAGGTAATTGCATACGTATAATCTCTCCGTCACAGGCTATCAATATTATACCGGGGATATAGATAAAAAAGTCAAATCCCTAAGGTATAATATAGTCGACTTTCAATTTACGATCTCTAAATAACACTCGGAACTCAATTCCGAAGTTATACCACAGCCATGAATTTACTGGATCGCAAACACGTGTAGGATGCCTAAGCCCTGTACATAGGACTGACTAATTCTATCTTGATACGCACATGATACCATGAGCATCGGTCCACACCCAACGAATAGGCGAAGGTCTGATCTAAATAGATCGATGACTTTACTGCCATCAAAGTGTGGAGGATAACTCATATATCCACAGTGGTATCTCAAGTCGAATGACCACTATGCTCGCTTAACTCGAGAAGATTCATATTGACGTTGGTGTACCATCTATTAGGAAATCTTCAGTGAGTCGTTCAATGTTTATCAAATAAATATCTACATGTCTATATGAGTCTCCCGAGACTTATGGTTCATTGGGATAAACTATCGGACCAAGTCACGATATATGACTTGTACTGGTCTCAACGGATTTTACTAACTGACCCGTGTTAGTAAATCTTGACCAGGAACTTTATTTAAGGATATAAAACTTATAGTGATGCTTCCCAATGTCAATTACAAACTATGTTGTAACTGCTCACTACGATGTAAATCATAAGGTCTTTGTCTAATATACACATATCACTAAATCAGATTTAGTTTCAATCTAATCATAATTAGATATCTAATCGTAATTAGATCGAATATGTATATAAGAGACAAGAGTGCTACCATTAAATAAGTAATATTATGGAAAAATGCATTGTTCATATTTATGAATCGGACATAAATACGATCCGGATTGGCACTCTGAGCACCAACCCTAACAATTTCTCCCACTTGCTCTGTGCCAATCCACAGTATCATATACACATCTCAATGTGTATCACATACTCATGGCCCTCAAGAGCTCACCTAGCACTCAAAAAGTAGGCAACAACAAGTAAGCCCGCTTTAAGAAATTGAGTTTGTCCAACAAACCCAATTGTTTTCCTTAACCACCATCATTCATATTTTGTAGAACTCAAGTTCTACATAATATGGCTCAGATGCGATATCAATATTGTGCTATAATTACTGAGTTATCTATGTATTTAGAAATAAAATCCAAATATTATGAGACAACCGCAAGCACAACACTAATATCAAAACTTATAATCTATAAGGTCACTATGCAACTTCATAAGTCAATACTTCATAAGTTACAACTAATTCCACTAACATAGTAGAATCATCTGTGACACTCTCACTGTATCTTTTCTGACTTTATATGACGCAGACCATCTAACGTCATAATTAGACTCAATACTAATCTGACCCTAATGGTTGCGAACTATATTCTCCATGAATAGAAACTCATTCTCAATATCTCAAATATCACAAAGAACATGTTTCAAGATCCATCCTATGGTCTGTAGCATATCAAAATAACTTGTAACTATTACGATTAAATTGATATCTTTAATCGCATATAATATATTATTCATTATGCAATTATCATATGATGCCTCAGATTGACTAGACATTCTAATCAATTTCTCTTTCGACAAAGGAATCATCATTTACGAAAGATTAATATTATATACAAGAGACACACTAACTTTCAAACAGTTATACTAACTGTCATACATATAGTTTTAATGTGTCCTTTATTAGATCATATCTAATGCACGACTAATGAGAGTTTCTCACAAGTCTCTTAGTTTTATATCATATATAAAAATTTATATCAAATATATCAGAGATTACTCCCACTACTTTCACGGAGAAAATAAGACTTAGGTAAACTTTTTATTTCACAAAGATTTTATTATTACATTAATAATGACAATGTCGTTAGGATATATAATACTAGAAAAAAATTTGTACGCTCCCACTGACCCTACTATCAAATATGTATTCTCTATGCTTTGATAAAATCAGACAATCTGACTGTATCAAAATTAGATAACATAAATTTCCAGAAAGCTTATCTGAGTCTACAATAGGCTTTATAAGCTAGTATATCAAACTGTGATCTTAGCAGAATACAAACTCTAGGACCATTCTAGAATGAACTCTTCAAACAAAGAAATCACACGGATCTCTCATTCGAAGAAATCATTCAGGTTCTCCACTTTGCATTCTTTAGCCAAAATACATAGTTTAATATCAACATTAACCAACATATATTTAATTATTCAATCCATGCGACTAGAGACAAGTTTTCTCAGAATCTATAATAGATCACTGAGTAAAACCTTCTCACTGTCATACTGTAAAGGTCAACCTTTATCAAGCTCACTTTACTTTTGCTGCGCAAACAATTTGCACATTTTATGAACAATTCATAACGAAAGCTCAATCAATCTCAAAACTTGATCGTAGTAAGCTATGAATAATCTTAAATCTATGGTTCAATGGTAATTTCCGAAATCGATATCAAATATCGTTCCCACTATAAGTTATAGGATAATTTTCTTCAATAAGAAAATAATAGAACCATTAATATCAAATACTTCGCAAATGATTCTGACATCCTATTGAACTTATTTGGAAGTTGTCTAAGGGTCTTTTCATATTATTAATTATGCAGTTCCATTTATAGTTTATCACTCTCATATTTGACTTCAATAAGTCAAGTCTTTTCTACAATTATCAACATCCGATGTTACACACCAAGTAATAAAACAATTTTATTAATCGGGATCGTAGAACAAATATTCTATCAAATATAATACAATATTATATTAAATAGAATAAGTGATAAACTTTTACTTGTACCTCCGAGACACAAGTACTTTCAATTATATAAACATTATACAAAAGAAAGATTCAATTCTCAAACTTTTCAAGATTCGAATTTTCACCTATACATATCATATACGTAATTGTAGAAACTAATGGAACAATAATTAAAAAGATGAAATAATGTAAATGGAGCATAGCCCCAAGAGTATTGAAACTAATTCGGTAACACTCAATATCAAACGAATCATATCATATAAGATTCGATTTCTCCCACTGACCAATTCCATCAAGATGGAATCGTAGAAGAATCATATTGAGTAAGAATCTAATTCATTGAATAACCTTAGAACTAATTGCCATAAATTCATATGTTTGATCATATCAAACATCCTTGAACAATTCAAAGACTCACGATGGATTTTAAAATATAGTTTTCAACACTTCAAATAGAATATCTTTGAACCATTCAAAATATTCTATCTGCGTTTCATTAGAAACATATTGAAAGTTCTCGAACAATTCAAGACGTTCAATATATATTCTTTTAGAAACACACAACTAAGTCATGACAATTCATTAACTAAGTTACGGAGTAAAGAAAACTATCCAAGAAAATTTATAATTCATTAAACTACATACTTCCAAGTATTAGTTTAATAAATCTGTGGTCCAATGACGATCATTGGTTAAATGAAATTTAATCACATCCTGAATAATATATTCATTAAATGGATAAGGATGTATGGTGTGATCTTGTATCAGACCTTCCTTTACCATACAAAATAAGCATATAATGCTTATGTGATAAAATCTCATAAAACACTGTTCTAAGTTATTTAGTTAACCAAATATTTTCCTTAGTGTTTATCTTTTCATCAATGGCACTACTAGTCATATTAAAATATGTAACAACTGTTTATATAGAACAAGCAACTATCTAATAGTCACAAGTTCTGATATCAAATATCAAAACAATCATTAAACAATATTTTAAATAACTAGATGGGAAATTTGGTATCCAATACCTACAATTGTCGTATTGTGAGAATCGATATTCTCTATACACAACTATACATATCTCATTTATTTAGCTTCATAATTTACCTTCAATTATTCACAAAATTGTAAATAATTGATTAGCAAACTGTGTCAAACACGTGACTTCTAAAAGTCATTAAAGCCAAGAAACATCATTAAAAGATAAACAAATATCTAATGGAGTTTTCTTAATGCCAGTCAAGAATCTCGAGACATGAACTAATTCACGTCAATTCTTACCGCACAAGAAACCATTCTCTCTAGATAATTATATCATAAAACAGATATATATTTAGATTACTTATCGTGACTTAGAACTAAGTCACTAACCATCTTGATTTTCAAGAAAATCGAAACAATAGTTCCCGATGGTTTTGACTAATCTAACAATATCCAAGTCTAATAACATTCTAGAACCTATTCTAGAAATACGCAACCAAAAACAAAGTCAGAAAACATATTCAAGTAATATAAATGCAGTGGATTAGAAGTATAATTCTATTAACAATATAGAATAAAGGAAAATAAAAGCAGCAATTTCCATAAAATTACGCACTGCTTTAGTTATGGATTTTCAACCCAGCAATGTCTCCCACTACTTTACGTAATACCGTAATCCCCAACGGAGAACGGGAATTCAATAATTAAATCAAATTCCATAGTGAGAGTAGGATCCCATGAATATATTTCGACTCACAGCTTTGGCACGATCTCGCCTACGTATATTCATTAGGTAGACAACTCATTGTCAATCACACTCACTGTGACTCATAATTTTGGTCCTGACCGTTTCTCGTTATGACAGCTTTGGCACGTTTATAAGGAGATGTATCAAGGCTTTACTTGCCAATTACAAACTTAAGCTACCGATGTAGTCCTGACAGCTTTGACATGTTCAGGATTTCCACTTTCACTTGAATTTATCTAGTATCAAATATACATCCGGCATGGATAAAATTCTAGCAATTATACCCTCACTGTTTTGGCACTTTCTCGGATGCAGTCATAGAAAGATACCCATAAATCGTACTGACAAGACGGATCAAGAAACATGCATCCAATACATGTCACTTTATTGCCTTATTTAAGCGGGGATATTCCTTAAGAAGGCTTGGCTCTACATCAAATGCACAAATTAATCTAGATCAACTTCTAAACAGTTCAATTCTACCTGAGAAAACATAACTTAACTTAACGATTAAATTTCTGATACGTTTCCCGTTAGCGTAGAACCGAAAAGTCAAGAAGTATCTAAATTACATGCATGTGCAAACATTAAAATTGGATTATATATCATATATCAAGCATGAAAAATGTAATGGATGAAGGATCAGACCTGCTCTGGTACCATTTTTGTTGGTTTTTTGGGCAAAGGGCGCGGCGGAAGCGCGGTTCGGGCGAAATCGTAATTTTAAAACTTTTTAAATTACCAAATAAATTATTCAATATCCAATATGAATAATTCATTCATATTTCACCTAAACATATTTATTCGATATCAAATAATGACATAAATAGTTAAGAAACATCACGAAACTTTTACAAAAATATTTTTCCGCAAAATGGGATAAAATACGTTTTTGACCGAACCGACTACCCAATGCACATGGGGGCTGCCCAGGTCAGCCCCAATTGTACTTGGACAGTTCATGGGCTGCCCGAACAGTGACCAATTCACTGTTTGGGCAGCCGTCACCCAGTTGGCTCAAAAATCACCCGGTAACGCCGTTTTCGCTTATTTCAACTCCGAAATAATTTCCGGAAATTGTTCCAACACCCAAAACACATCCAATACATTTAAAAGACATATTTTTCATCAAAAAAATTCCAGATTTTTGAGGTCAAAACAGTGAGCAAAAACAGTCCACTTTTCATGCTTAAATCTAATTTTATCACAAGATTAATCAAATTAATCTTACACCAAAGACGTTCCACCACACATGAAGAACTCTAGAATAATTCCAGGTTATTTTAGAGTGGCTCAACAAATCTAGAATGACAACCAAGTTGCCCATCAATAAATTGAACATAAATTACATTAATCAAGTTCAATATGTATTTACACATGATACTAACTTCTCAATCCATCATCCAATCCAAAAACCCCCCAAAAACCAAGAAGAAAAGAATCTCTACAACCATTGCAATAATACAAGAAAAATAAAGAAATAATTTTCAAGCTTAAAGAAACATAAAGATTACGTTTAATCTTGTAATTTCTACAAACTTTGTTGTTGTGTGTGAGATTCTTCTTTATTTCTTCATTGGGCATTTTTAAGGATGAAGAAGCTAGGGATTTTGTTCAACACCACCACCAAAGGAAAAGAAAACAATTCTCTTCTCCTAAAACCTAAAAGTGGCGTGGATAAGCCCCCATTTTATTTTTAAAAAAAAAGTCAATTTTTTTCTTTAAAAAGCCAAAAATGGCGTGAAAGGTGGGCAAAATTTTGGCCATTTTGGATTTAATTTTAATCATATTAAAATGCTTGGTAATAAAGCTAACAATTGGCTTAATAAAAAATATACATTACTTTAATATATATTAGACAACAAATAAGCATGTTACACTTGTAAAGTAAAAGATAAATTATCTAATTCATTAATTAGATAAATTATTTATTTACTTTTAAAGTGCCATGCCATCATTTATTAATAAATGTGTATCTAATCTAATTATGTATCAAATGCAAATACACATTAGAACGACCAAAATTTTCCCGGCATGTGTAAATTCATTTACCGATTAAACGATTCGAATTAACTAATTTAATCTGATAAAATATTATTAATAATCAGTATTATTCATAATGTGTTGCCCAAGTACTCAATGAGTACACTTCATATTGTGGGACTCTCTAAGTTTAGGTTTATCCATCACATAATCTAATTTCGTTCTATATTCACCCACTCGTAAATTATGACGACCACATATAATCTCACTAAACTATACAAGTCGAGGTCATTGCATACGTATAATCTCTCTGTCACATGCTATCAATATTATACCAGGGATATAGATAAAAAACGTCAAATCCCTAAGGTATAATATAGTCGATTTTCAAATTTACGATCTCTAAATAACACTCGGAACTCGCTTCCGAAGTTATACCACGACCATGGATTTACTAGATCGCAAACACGTGTAGGATGCATATGCCCTGTACACAGGACTGACAAATTCTATCTTGATACACACAGGATACCATGAGCATCGATCCACACCCAATGAATAGGCGGAGGTCTGATCTAAATAGATCGGTGACGTGATTGCCATCAAAGTGTGGAGGATAACTCATATATCCACAATGGTATCTCAAATCGAATGACCACTATGCTTGCTCAACTCGAGAAGATTCATGTTGACGTTGGTGTACCATCTATTAGGAAATCTTCAGTGAGTCGTTCAGTGTTTATCAAATAAACACCTTCATGTCTATACGAGTCTCACGAGGCTCATGGTTCATTGGGATAAACTATCGGACGAAGTCACGATATACGACATGTACTGGTCTCAGCGGATTTTACTAACCGACCCGTGTTAGTAAATCTTGACCATGAACTTTATTTAAGGATATACAACTTATAGTGACACTTCCCAATGTCAATTACAAACTATGTTGTAATTGCGCACTACAATGTAAATCCTAGGGTCTTTGTCTAATATACACGTATCACTAAATCAGATTTAGTTTCAATCTAATGATAATTAGATATCTAATCATAATTAGATCGAATATATATATAAAAGATAAGAGGTGCTACCATTAAATACGTAATATTATGGAAAAAGACATTGTTTGTATTTATGAATCGGACATAAATACGATCCGGATTGATACTCTGAGCATCAACCCTAACAGGTGTTTGCTCTTAGCTCTACCATTTTGAGAGGGAGTGTAGGGGCAAGAAATTTGGTGGTGAATTCCTAAGTGTCAGGGGCAAGAAATTTGGTGGTGGATGCCTAAATGTTGTCGAAGATGAGATTGAAACCGATGGTATGCCTTACTGTCATATGTCTCAAAACCCCCTCATTTCTACAGTATTGGTCAAATTTAGTATTACAGAATTCTAAGCCATTGTCAGTTTTTAAGACTCTAACCTTGTTACTAGTTTGGTTCTCTACCAATACTTTCAAGTCCTTAAATTTTATTAGAGCCTCATTCTTTGTTTTAAGTAAAAAGGTCCATACTTCTCTACTATAATCATCAACAATAGAAATGAATTAATTATTACCACCATGTGTTTGGACCTTTGCAGGTCCTCAGAGATCACAATGTAGGTACTCTAAACAAGCCTTTGACATGTGTGTTCCAGTAGGGAAGCTTTGTCTGTGTTGTTTGCCCAACACACAGGTTTCACATGAGTCTTGTGGTTTCAACTGGTCCTTACCAAATAACCCTTGTTTGCTTAGTACCTGCATGTCTTTCTGGCCAATGTGGCCAAGTCTCAAGTGCCATATATTAGTCATATCAGAATCAGAAATCAGGGCAGAAATATGTTTGTTAGAGAATACATGATGTCCTTTAAAAACATACAATCCATTTTTCTTAACTCCATTTAAAATCAGTTGATTACCCTTTAGAATGTACATGTTCCCTTAGTGAGCTTTATAGGTGAAACCTAATTCATCTAGTGATCATAGAGATATCAAGTTTCTTTTTAGTTCTGGTACATATCTAACATCTGTTAAGATCCTGATTTTCACATCATGGAGTTTAAGTGTAATGTCCCATACCCTCAGTATTCTAGAAGTATTATCATTTCCCATATACACTGTCCTTTGGTCTGTGTTCCTAAAATTAGTAAACCAATCCCTACATGGACTCATGTGAAAGGAACAACATGAGTCTAAGATCCAATCTCCACTTATTTGGTTGTTAGAGACTATTAAAGCCTCAGAAAGGTAGATTGAGCCTTTCTCAGCAGCCACAGTGGCACTGCCTTCATTATTCTGTTCTCTAAGAAATTTATAACAATTCCTCTTAAGATGTCCCTCCTTACCACAGTGGTAACACTTCTTTCCATTATTTTTGTTCTGATTATTTTTGTTCTTTTTCTTTCCTTTGAACTCTTGACTGTTTTGAGGGTTATTGTTCAGACCAGTTTCTTTCCTATCATGTTTTCCCTTGGCAAAGAGATTAACTCCACCTCTTTTGCTCACTTTGAGTTCTAGTTCCCTAGCCCTTATGCCAGAGATAACTAACTCCAGTCTAAGAACTATACCAGTGTATTGTAGGGCGTTTTTAACTACACTATATTCCTTAGGAAGTGAGCTTAATAGGATCAATGCTTCACTAGAATTTCCTAAGGCTTGGTCAGTACCCTTAAGGATTTGTGTCATTTTAGAGAATTCGTCAATATTATCATCCATTGATTTACTGGTGTCCATTTTGTAATTAAACAAATTTCCCTTTTAAAAAACAAGATTTTGGGCAGAAACAACAGAGTATAAAGATTCGAGTTTACCTCATAATTTGATGGCAGTGTCCATCCAATCTACTTTCCTTATAACCGAATCAGTAAGATGAAGAAAGATCAAGTTATAGGCTTCTTCCAGAATTTCAGCTTTCACTTCGTCTTCAATCTTGGGCCATTTTTCTGGGTCTGGTTCCAAAGCTAAGGCAACCTTATGGTGTGAAAGCAGTACTTTCATCTTTTTCTTCCAGGTGGTGAAGTCTCCCTTACCATTGAAGATTCCTACTTCGAGTTTGATTGTTGACATCCTGACTTCCCCAAAATCTTGTTCCTCTTCAATTCTTGGATTTTCCCTTGTACTGTTCCCTGATTGAACCGAGCTCTGATACCACTGTTGGGTTTTAAGCTTATAGTACCCAACCCTACTTTTCAGTTTCAACCAGAAAATAGACCGTATAATCAAAACACCAGAATAACATGAACACAAAGAACACCAAGATTTACCGTGGTTCGCCTGAAAGATTCAGACTACATCCACGTTGAACTCCAGAACCAATGGAGCTCACTGCACTTATATAATTCCAAGATTGTACAAGAATCTCAACCCTCCCTTTACACAAAGATTCTCTCTTTCCCCAAAATACACCGAAACCCTAGAACCTAACAGTGCCAATCTTACAATTCGTAAACCCAGTACTTAATCTTCTCTCATGGAAGACTAACCCACTACTGCTTTACATGTAAAATACACAAACTGATTCTTGTTGGGATTCTCTGGAATCCCTCAAAGAAAGAGGAGATGAAGCTGTGTTTGAAGAGATGATGAGAAGCTACGAAGAAAATCAAGCCTTTCTTTCAACCCTAACACATCAATTTATATGAAGAGAAATTGGTAAGCAACGGCGGATATGAAGCCATGTGTCCGATCTAACAGCCACAAATATTTCATGTCATAACAAGTCACCTACATATCGTATGTTAAGGACCACATGGGCAACAAGTCGTTCAACAAGCTTCATATTCTACACATAGTGTAGCATATAAACGCGAAAACCAGACATTGTTTGTAAACATGAAATTATGGCGTACTGTAAACATGAAAACATGATGTGATCATGTATGTTGAAAACATAGTATTAACATGAACATGAACATAGGAAACGTAATATAATTATATACATAGAAAATATAACGAGATCATAAACATTAATATATGACATAAATGTAAACATAGAAAAGCTTTTCGTAAACGTATAATATATATCTTACGTAAATATAATATTATATTATAAAATGCAATAAATGTAGGAAAACATGAAAACATAATATTCACTCACAAAATCGATGCCCAAATACTGACGTGCTTAAATGGAACCAAACAGATCCTCATATGATCCTAAACTTGCATGTGAAGAATGGAATGCGTGTAATCATACTGACGTGATACCTTAAGATATTTTTCTAACATCCTAAGCTATCCGAAACTCCACTTAAGAATCTAAGTATGTGCATGGATGACACATGTATCTAAACTATATTGACCATGCAATATGACATGAATATTATTATACTTATTCATGCATCACACATTGATGAGTGATATTTATATCACTATTTCCCACTCATTTAATCTAATATTTTGTATAGTTTCTTGAGTTTTGTGAATGTTTTGATGTGTTTTGTGTTATTTTGTAGATAAATAAAGTTTCAGGACATTCTGGAGGTGATTTGGAGCAAAACAGTGAAAATTGGCTAAAAAGGGCATTTTGGTAATTTCCAGCATCGCGCCGCCCAGACCTTCCGCGTCGCGACGCCCAGCATGCGCCGAATCTGCTAAAGTGCGCCGGGTCAACATGTCAGAATTTGAGAAGTTTGACTTTGTTAAAATGCGCCGTGCCACGTGTCACCATCACATCCAATCTGCTAACGTGCGCCGTGCCACGTGTCAACATCATATGCTGCCGACACTCAGACTTGACACGTGTCGCCTCGTCATCAGCCATGTCAGCGGTCAACGAGTCAACTTTGCCATGTGTCATGCCACATCATCGTCCACGTCAGCAGGTCAACCTAGTCAACTTGCCACGTCAGCCTCAGCCAATCACAACTTGACACGTGTCGCCACGTGTCGCCATCCTATTGTGCCGATATGTGAACAGTCAGCCGTCATGCCACGTCATCGCCACTTCGTCGCCGCGTCAGCATGATGTCATCAATGACGTCATCACAATAATTGAGAATTAGCCGCCTTGACACGTGTCGCGTGAACAGTCAGCCGCCTTGCTACGTGTCGCCTTCTCATTGTGCACGTCGAAAAATCCAGCGTCGCGACGCTGAGGACCTTGGCGTCGCGACGCGCGAACAGTGAAAAATTTTCTTATAAATATTGCGCGAATTTTCATTTTTCAGTTGTTATTCTCTCTCTTCAAATTCCGTGTAAAGAGAGTTTCTCTCTCTAAAAAAATTCTAGTTTTTAATTTTTTTTACTTTTGTAATTTAATTTTAATTATTGTTTGTAATAATAATAGTTTACTTTCTTTATTTTTTTTACAGTTTTACTATTTACCATGATGAGGTAATTCCTCTAGCTAAGGTGAAGGTAATTCTTTTACTGTTGCTCTTTAGTTTAATCTCCCTTAAAAATAATATATTTACTAATTAAAATACTGATTAATAAAGGATACCGCTATATTGGTCGGTTGGGAAATTTATTTAATCTGGTTTAAACCTGACTTAATAAAGGAAACCGCTATATTGGTCGGTTGGTATATTTATTTTCTGTTGGTTTGAACCTGATTAATCAAGGATACCGCCAGTTTGGTCGGTTGATAAATTTATTTTATCTGGTTTAAACCTGACTTAATCAAGGAAACCGCTATATTGGTCGGTTGGTATATTTATTTTCTGTTGGTTTAAACCTGATTAATCAATGATACCGCCAGATTGGTCGGTTAATAAATTTATTTTGGTACCGCCTTTATGGCTGGATTATGGACAAATATACCGCCTATATGGCTGGTTGGACTTAATTGGACTTATCAGGATACCGCCAGATTGGTCGGTTGGTTAAATAATATCACAAGTTTATATATTATTTTATTGAGAGATTTCTAAATTAGTAATAGTAAAAGTAATTCCTTTTACCTTAGCATTTTATTTTTATTGTATTTTTACTTTTCAGTATTTATTTTAACGCAATTATTTTTCGGCATTTTATGTCTTTTATTTTCAAGTTTTTACCAGGCCTAGCTATGTGTAATAACTAAGTTAGTATCTAGGGTTGTGATGAAATTCAATGTCACGGGTTTATAAGGGTTAGATTATAATTTGGGTAATATAAAGATTTATTTATTGAGTCTTAATCTTAATGCTCTTTAATTAACTGGCCATTAATTAAATTGATTAGGTAAACTTAAAATGAACTAGACATAGGGATTTTAAGTTTAAGACCTTAGATTCAATAGCCCACGATCTTCCTTAAGGATAGATAACCCTTTCAATAGATTTCCTTACAGGATAGGAATATACCTGTCGGGCGGGGGTAGTCTTAATTGGAACTTAATCGTAATGAATCTAGGTAATTTGGTTGACATAGACATATGGTTCAATTGGATTATACTAGGTATTTGTAATTGACCATCGGAAGATGCTTTTACATACATTAGTGTTCCAGGTTAATAAATCAATAAATTACCCAATTATAATATAACCACTTTATCTTTAATTATTATTGGAATAAATCACAACCCTAGATAGCTTTTAATATTGAATTTTCTTAAAATCTACCTTCAAACAATTTTATTTTGTTGTCTTTAAATTTAGAATCGTCGCTATTTCAAATCAATTCAACAACCTGTTAGATACTAGTAATCATTTAACCTCATAAAATTAATAACTTAGGTATTAAGTCCTCGTGGGATCGATACTTTTTTACTACTTGAACGATACGTACGCTTGCGTTATACGTGTGTGTTTAAGCCGGTCAAGTTTTTGGCGCCGTTGCCGGGGACTTATTTATCTTTTATTATTAGTTTATGGGTTAGATACTTTTACTTGTATCTAATTTCTTTTTACTTATTGTTATTGTTTTCTTGTGTTTCAGGTTCTCAGAAACTTCATGAGACGAACCAGAAGCTTTGAACTACGACCGTTTGACCCAGAAATTGAAAGAACTATCAGACAGTTGAGAAGGGAAATGCGAGAAGCCCAAGAAGCTTTAGTCAACATGGAACCTGAACCTTTGGAGGTTGCACCACCAATTCCCATTCGAGACAGAACCATTCCGGTGGTTGATAGACTCATTTCATGTATTGTACTCCCTCCATTACCAGCAAATGCGGGTGACATCAAAACTTGCATTCAGATGATTCAGCAGTCAGTACAGTTTGGAGGAAATGCAACTGAAGATCCTAATGCCCACATCAGCAACTTCCTGGAAGTTTGCGGTACTTTCAATTACAACCGAGAAGCTGAAGAAGCAATGAGACTACTGTGTTTCCCATACTCTTTGAAGGACAGAGCTAAAGCCTGGCTACATTCATTATACCAGCAGTTCTATCACAACATGGAACACCTTAGCCACCAAATTTCTTGCAAAGTATTTTCCCACCAGCCATAACCGGAAAAGCTGAGGAATGACATCACATCCTTTGTGCAACAAAACTCAGAAACTCTTTATAAGCTTGGAAAGGTACAAAGACTTACTCCGGAAATGTCCACACCATGAAATTCCAAAATGGCTTCAAGTCCAAACATTTTACAATGGGCTTTCTGGAATAATGAGAACCACAATTGATGCTGCTGAGCTGGAGGAGCTTTAATGGCAAAAGGTGAAGATCAAGCCTGGGAACTAATCGAAGAAATGGCCAACAACAACTCTTTGTGGCCAACTGAAAGAAGTTTGATTCAAAGAATTCCAGGAATATATGAGGTTGGAGCTAATACAACAGTCACCACCAAGCTAGATCAAATATGCAAATTCATGGAGACTCTTACCACTGGATCCACAAGTTCACCATATGGAGGAGCACCAGAATCAATCAACATGAAGAAACGGTGAATTATGTCAACAATTTCAACAGGCAGGGGAACAATCCATATTCCAACACCTACAACCCAGGGTGGAGGAATCATCCTAATTTTTCATGGAGAAACAATTCAGGCCAACAGCGGAACTATCCACCACACCTGGATTCCAGCAACAGAATAAAGGCCAGGAGCAGACAAATGAACCAGTGATGGCAGAGATGTTAGCTCAATTAAAAGATATGAAGCCATGATTCAGAGCCAATCAGCTTCCATCAAAGCACTGGAGAATCACAAATCGGCCAACTGGCCAATGCTCAGAGTTACAGACCACCAGGTAATCTTCCCAGCAACACAGAACCAAATCCAAAGAACCGAGGAAGGAGCAATGTCAAGCCATTACCTAAAAGTGGTACTGAGATCAACAAAGACGTTGAGATCAAACTCAAAGCTCTGAGAAGTTCCAAAAGATGCAGTTCCACAGATGGAAGAAAAAAAAGCAAAGGAAAAAGAAAAAGAACAGATCACTCCACCACCACCATTTCCTCAGCGTCTTCAGAAAAACAAACTGGACAAACAGTTTGCTCGTTTCCTGGAAATATTCAAAAAGCTGCACATCAACATCCCATTTGCTGAAGCCTTGGAACAAATGCCCAGTTATGTCAAATTCATGAAAGACATCCTTTCACGAAAACGGAGATTGGGAGATTACGAGACAGTAGCTTTGACAGAGAATGCAGCGCCATCATTCAGAGGAAGCTTCCCCCGAAGTTGAAAGATCCTGGCAGTTTCATAGCATGCATCACATTGGAGAACATTACATCGGTAAGGCTTTATGTGATTTAGGTGCCAGTGTTAATTTAATGCCTTTTTCTATTTACAGGAAACTGCAAATTGGAGAAGCAATGCCTACCTCAATATCTTTGCAACTTGCTGATCGATCACTCGCATTCCCGAGAGGAGTCGTTGAAAATGTGCTGGTCAAAGTTGACAAACTCATCCTTCCAGCAGACTTTATCATCCTTGACATGGAAGAAGACAAAGAAATACCTATCATTCTTGGGAGACCATTCTTGGCTACAGGTAAAACTGTAATTGATGTGCAAAAAGGAGAACTAACCATGAAAGTGCAGACCAAGAAGTGACCTTTAATGTTTTCAAAGCTATGAAATTCCAAGCGATGAAAAGGGAAGAAGAATGCTTCAGAGTTGATGTTATTGATAATATCATTCAGAATACTGAGCCAAATCCACAGATACACTTGAAGCTTGCATCACCAATATGACTGACGACGCGAACTAGATACTGAAATCCTGGAATTTATCAGCTACCTTGACAAACCATTCCGATTCAAAGCACACACCACCAGTTGAAAGCTTGGAACTGCCAAAGAAGATCGAATCAAACTTCGATTGAAGAACCACCACAGTTGGAACTAAAGTTACTTCCGAACCATCTCACGTATGCATTTCTTGGAAACTCTTCTGATTTACCTGTTATTATTTCTTCTTCACTAACATTGGAGCGGAAGAAAAGCTACTAAGAGTTTTACGAGAGCACAAAAAAGCCATTGGCTGGACTATAGCAGACATTCGAGGCATTAGTCCATCATTTTGCATGCACAAGATTCTGATGAATGATGAATTCAAACCTACAGTGGAGCATCAACGGAGACTCAATCCAATCATGAAGGAAGTTGTGAAGAAAGAAATCATCAAATGGTTGGATGCTGGCATCATTTACCCCATCTCAGATAGCACTTGGGTAAGTCCTATGCAGTGTGTACCAAAGAAAGGAGGAATTACTGTGGTTACCAATGAAAAGAACGAATTAATTCCGACAAGAACAGTGACTGGATGGAGAGTATGCATGGATTACAGGAAATTGAACAAAGCCACGAGAAAAGACCATTTTTCGCTACCATTTATTGACCAGATGTTAGACAGGTTGCAGGACATGAGTTCTATTGCTTTCTGGACGGATATTCAGGGTACAATCAAATTGCCATCACACCAGAAGACCAGGAGAAAACTACCTTACATGTCCCTATGGTACTTTTGCTTTCCGCAGGATGCCATTTGGATTATGTAATGCCCCTGCCACATTTCAGCGTTGCATGATGGCCATTTTCTCAGACATGCTGGAGCAGAGTATGGAAGTTTTTATGGATGATTTTTCTGTGTTTGGAGATTCTTTTGACCATTGTTTGCAAAATTTGGAACAGGTATTACAAAGGTGCGAAGATACAAACCTGGTACTCAATGGGAGAATGCCACTTTATGGTGCAGGAAGGCATTGTTCTTGGACACCAGATCTCACAAAAGGGGATTGAGGTAGACAAAGCAAAGATAGAGACAATTGAAAAACTACCTCCACCAACATCAGTTAAAGGTATTCGAAGTTTTCTTGGACATGCAGGTTTTTACAGGAGATTTATCAAAGACTTTTCCAAGATTGCTAAACCTCTTTGTAATCTTCTGGAGAAAGATGTGCCTTTCAACTTCACCACAGAATGCCAGAAAGCCTTTGAAATCTTAAAACAGAAGCTGATTTCTGCCCCCATCATTGTAGCACCAGATTGGACCATTCCATTCGAGGTAATGTGTGATGCTAGTGATTTTGCTGTAGGTGCAGTTTTGGGACAACGCAAAGCAAAGATTTTCCACACCATTTACTACTCCAGCAGAACTTTGAATGAAGCTCAACTCAACTACACAACCACCGAAAAGGAGTTGCTCGCAGTTGTGTACGCTTTTGACAAATTCCGCTCTTATCTGTTGGGTCCAAAGTGGTGGTCTACACAGATCATTCAGCAATCAAATATCTGATCAAAAAGAAAGATGCCAAACCCAGATTGATCCGTTGGATACTTCTTCTGCAAGAATTCGACGTGGAGATTCGAGACAGGAAAGGAACAGAGAATCAGGTGGCAGATCATCTATCGAGGCTCGAGAATGGAGAAACAGCTGACAAAGATCCTTCAATCAAAGAAACTTTTCCAGATGAACAATGTTTTTCCATAAATCAACAGGAAGTCCCTTGGTATGCTGACTATGTTAATTATATTGTGACAGGAAAATGGCCGTTGGAATGGACAACTCAGCAACAGAAAAAGTTCTTCAAAGAAGTCACACATTATGTCTGGGATGAACCGTACCTGTTCAAACGGTGTGCTGATCAACACTACTGAGATGACGATGTGTTCCACATGAGGAAATCAACAGTGTTTTGCAACACTGTCATTCATCACCATACGGCGGACACTTCAGCGGAAACAAAACTGCAGCACCAAAGTCCTTCAATCAGGTTTATTTGGGCCCACACTTTTTAAAGATGCTTATCTTTTTGCTTTCAATGTGACAGGTGCCAGAGAACAGGGAATATTTCTAGGAGAAACGAAGGACCATTGTAAAACATTCTAGAAGTGGAAATATTTGATGTATGGGGTATTGATTTCATGGGACCCTTTGTTCCATCATTTGGAAACTTGTACATCCTGGTTGCTGTAGACTACGTCTCCAAATGGGTCGAAGCAATTGCACTGCCATCCAATGATTCAAAAGTTGTGATCAAATTCCTGAAAAAGAACATTTTCACTCGATTCGGAACACCTCGGGCAATTATCAGCGATGGTGGCTCACATTTCTGCAACAAATACTTCGATGCACTCCTATCCAAATACGGAGTAACAACAAGGTTGCCACAGCTTACCATCCACAGTCAAATGGACAGGTTGAGGTTTCAAACAGGGAAATCAAAAGAATCCTAGAAAGAACCGTTGGATCAACAAGGAGGGACTGGTCAACAAAACTAGATGATGCATTATGGCCTACAGAACAGCTTACAAGACACCCATTGGTATGTCACCATATCGATTAGTGTTTGGGAAAGCGTGCCATCTACCAGTTGAGCTTGAACACAAGGCGTACTGGGCACTGAAGAAGTTGAATTTTGACTCACAAGCTGCAGGAGAGAAAAGACTTCACCAACTCAACGAATTGGAGGAATTTCGCCTACAGGCTTATGACAATGCCAAAATATACAAGGAAAGACAAGAAATGGCATGACCGAAAAATAGTGCACAGACAGTTGGGACCAAGGCAGCAGGTGTTGTTGTACAATTCGAGGTTGAAACTTTTCCCTGGAAAGTTGAAATCTAGGTGGTCTGGACCATTTGTAATCACTCAGGTTTTACCATATGGAGCTGTTGAGTTACTGGATCCCAATACCAACAACACATTTAAGTTAACAGTCAGCGTGTCAAGCACTACTGGGAGAATCATTTGGGCGACAAAAAGAAAGTGTCACACTTTCAGATCCAGCATAAACGTTCGAGAAGTAACGTCTAGCTAACGACTTTAAACTTAGCGCTCGCAGGGAGGCAACCCATGCAATTTTTGTATATATTGTGATTTGGTGTGATTTAATTTTGTGTGTTTAGTTTTTGCAGATTAAGTCATTTCAAGATGGAAGAAGCTCTCGCAAATCTTCACAAGCAATTTCCTTCTCTCCCACAAAAATCTCTATTGAAAGTTTACAAAGCTCGCTTGGAACAATGAGACTACTGACGATCCATGGTGTGCCCAATGATATTCGTTGGGTAATTGAAGCACGAATCCGATTGGCAGGTGAGTCTTCTGAATCTTTTATTTCACACTCTGCCTGGTTTTGGAAGAAGCACCTATGCAAAGAAACGTAGAGCTAAACAAATGGGTGTTTGTTACAAATGTGCACGATGGAATTGCAATACTCGTTGTCGTTCTTTAGGAATGTGTCTATTAATCGCGAAGACAAAATTGAATTCATTAGGGATGGCTTGAGTAAGGAGTCTTTAGATGATATATCTTCGACTCTTGAGACGCATCCTAGTGGACATGTTCACATAGCCTTTCGCAAATTACATACACAATTTCAAAAGAAAGACAACAGTTAAGTCTCGGGAATCTGACTCAAAAAGACCCTGTTTGCCAATTTATAAGAAAATTGGATGGGAAGCTTGTCCCTGACGCATAGACGTCAATCAAGCCCGTTTTTTGTAAATATTATATCTCTTTTTTGTTTTTCCTAATAATTGTGATTTGTTTTGTTGTTTTCTTTTTTTCTCCGACAGGATCCAGATCTTGTTGACTATCACGATCTATTTTACTATTTCGCTACTAATCGTCCTTTGGAAGATACTTGTGCTATTTTTACTCACCCTTTTCAGGTACTATAAATTCAACTCATCATTGCACTTTTGAAGACATCCAGAGTAAAACATGGAAGCCACTTCAAGAAGACGAGTTGAAAACATTTGTGTGTTTTGCGGTAGTACTGTTGGTGCTAAACCACAATACATAGAAGCAGCACAGGAATGGGTCGAGTCTTAGCCGCAAGGAATATACACTTAATATATGGCGGAGGTAATCTTGGACTTATGGGGATCGTTTCAAAGGCCGTACAGGAAGGAGGCAGTCATGTTTTGGGAATCATCCCAAAACCCTTGGCAGAAGCAAATCTTATTGAACCAACAACGGAGAGGAACTGATCGTACCAGGTATGTCTGAACGACTGGTAGAAATGATTAACCGTTCTGATGCTTTTATTACTTTGCCAGGTGGCTTGGGCACATTGGAGGAAATTTTTATTGTACTATCTTGGGCGAACCTAAACATACACCAGAAACCAATTGGGTTGTACAACGTTGATGGGTTTTATGATTTTCTTTGTGTGTTTCTTGATGATGCTCGAAGAAATGGGTTCGTGTCAAAACCTTTAAAAGAACTCTCTTCACTGCCAGAACTGCTCCAGATCTAATTGACCAACTCATAGCCTATGAACCGAAGAAAGTTGACCCTATCATTTCAAAGATAAATTGGTCCGAGGACGATCGTGGTAAGAGACGTCGAATTAATCTGGATCTTAACCTGATATAATCCTGTAGAATTTCAGCTCATCAGGTATTATTTTCTAAACCCTTCTTCTACTACTGTTTAAGACATGGGGGACAATGTCTCATTTAGGTTTGGGGGTGAGGTATAGTTAATAGTACTTATTTGTATTGTTGTTTTTATTTTTAGTCCAAAATTTTTCGAAAATACAAAAAAAATTGAAAATGTTCAAAAATTACAAAAATATTTTGCATTTTTGTGTTTTTATTTTAACTAAAGGTGAAATTGGTAAGAAATAGCCGAGTAAGAGATTTCCACTCTTGAGACGTATTTCAAACCATTTATTTCGAAATAAGTTATTTTTGTTTATTTCCTTTTGAATTATTTAATTTGTGAATTCTCCATAATACTGACTAAAATGAATCTTCATATGCTCATTTGACAGGTATTATCAATATGCATAGTAACATACAGACATGAGCTGTAATTGAAAAGTTTGTAATATTCCGTGCTCTAGTTTAATTGGAGGAAGCCTCTATAAATAGTAATGGAGTAAAAAAAAAAAAAAAAAAAATTTCTGATGTAAAAAAATAAAGTATCTAAGATCCGGGTTATTAAGTCTGTAAGGGTGTTTTAACACCTAGTGCCCTAAAACCAACTGGTTTGGGAGTCATTGGCCCAAAGCTCGCTACATGGATCAAAGATACTGCAAAAAAATATATTTATATCTGAAGTCTGAGTAATTAAGTTCGTAGGGGTGTCTTAACACCTGGTGCCCTAAAGCCAACTGGTTTGGGAGTCACCAACCCAAAGCTCGCTACATAGACGGAAGGTATTGTATATAAATAAAAAGTCAAAATTCAGAAAAAGCAAAGAAAAAATCAGAAAAATCAGAAAAATTATTCCATTACCCCAAAAAGGTGTGAAATCTGATAGAACTTTAGGACAAAAATATTACTCTCTTTTCAACTGCACTTGTGACTGTTGTGGGCAAAAATGAGTTGATTAATATTTTGTTGGCTGTGTATATGGAGAATGGTAAAAATAATCGGAGAATTTACTTATTTAGTAATTTAGAAAGAAACAAAACAACTAGTAACTTGTAGTAGAAGTTTCACCTGATTAGTTACTATCTTCTTTATTCTCTTTTCGCTTGTCTTTTTGCTTGTGTGCATTAGTTTTACTGCATTTTTACTTTTGTAAAATGTTTGTGGGTATCATTGCTGTAAACCCTCACGAGACTACAACTCGTCCACTAGGGACACCTAGGGGTTTAAAGGCTTGTTGCATACGCTAAATGCAACCGTGATCCCTACGAAAATGGCTTAGTTAAATTTTATTCTGTATTTTGCTCGAGGACTAGCAAAATGTAGGTTTGGGGGTGTGATGAGTGATATTATATCACTATTTCCCACTCATTTAATCTAATATTTTGTATAGTTTCTTGAGTTTTTGTGAATGTTTTGATGTGTTTTGTGTTATTTTGTAGATAAATAAAGTTTCAGGACATTCTGGAGGTGATTTGGAGCAAAACAGTGAAAATTGGCTAAAAAGGGCATTTTGGTAATTTCCAGCGTCGCGCCGCCCAGACCGACCGTCGTCGCGCGACGCCAGCATGCACCGAATCTGCTAAAGTGCGCCGGTCAACATGTCAGAATTTGAGAAGTTTGACTTTGCTAAAATGCGCCGTGCCACGTGTCACCTATCACATCCAATCTGCTAACGTGCGCCGTGCCACGTGTCAACATCATATGCTGCCGACACTCAGACTTGACACGTGTCGCCTCGTCATCAGCCACGTCAGCGGTCAACGAGTCAACTTTGCCATGTGTCATGCCACATCATCGTCCCCACGTCAGCAAGTCAACCTAGTCAACTTGCCACGTCAGCCTCAGCCACCATCACAACTTGACAGGTCGCCACGTGTCGCCATCCTATTGTGGCCGACAAGTGAACAGTCAGCCGCCACGCCACGTCATCGCCACTTCGTCGCCGTATCAGCATGACGTCATCAATGACGTCATCACAATAATTGAGAATTAGCCGCCTTGACACGTGTCGCGTGAACAGTCAGCCGCCTTGCTACGTGTCGCCTTCTCATTGTGCCACGTCGACAAATCCAGCGTCGCGACGCTGAGGACCTTGGCGTCGCGACGCGCGAACAGTGAAAAATTTTCCTATAAATATTGCGCGAATTTTCATTTTTCAGTTGTTATTTCTCTCTCTTCAAATTCCGTGTAAAGAGAGTTTCTCTCTCTAAAAAAATTTTAGTTTTTAATTTTTTTTACTTTTGTAATTTAATTTTAATTACTTTTGTATATAATATTTACTTTCTTTACTTTTTTTTTACAGTTTTACTATTTACCATGATGAGGTAATTCCTCCAGCTAAGGTGAAAGGTAATTCTTTTACTGTTGCTCTTTAGTTTAATCTCCCTTAAAAATAATATATTACTAATTAAAATACTGATTAATAAAGAATACCGCTATATTGGTCGGTTGGGAAATTTATTTAATCTGGTTTAAACCTGACTTAATAAGGAAACCGCTATATTGGTCGGTTGGTTATATTTATTTTCTGTTGGTTTGAACCTGATTAATCAAGGATACCGCCAGTTTGGTCGGTTGATAAATTTATTTTATCTAGTTTAAACCTGACTTAATCAAGGAAACCGCTATATTGGTCGGTTGGTATATTTATTTTCTGTTGGTTTAAACCTGATTAATCAATGATACCGCCAGATTGGTCGGTTAATAAATTTATTTTGGTACCGCCTTTATGGCTGGATTATGGACAAATATTACCGCCTATATGGCTGGTTGGACTTAATTGGACTTAATCAGGATACCGCCAGATTGGTCGGTTGGTTAAATAATATCACAAGTTTATATATTATTTTATTGGGAGATTTCTAAATTAGTAATAGTAAAAGTAATTCATTTTACCTTAGCATTTTATTTTTATTGTATTTTTACTTTTCAGTATTTATTTTAACGCAATTATTTTTCAGCATTTTATGTCTTTTATTTTCAAGTTTTTACCAGGCCTAGCTATGTGTAATAACTAAGTTAGTATCTAGGGTTGTGATGAAATTCAATGTCACGGGTTTATAAGGGTTAGATTATAATTTGGGTAATATAAAGATTTATTTATTGAGTCTTAATCTTAATGCTCTTTAATTAACTGGCCATTAATTAAATTGATTAGGTAAACTTAAAATGAACTAGACATAGGGATTTTAAGTTTAAGACCTTAGATTCAATAGCCCACGATCTTCCTTAAGGATAGATAACCCTTTCAATAGATTTCCTTACAGGATAGGAATATACCTGTCGGGCGGGGGTAGTCTTAATTGGAACTTAATCGTAATGAATCTAGGTAATTTGGTTGACATAGACATATGGTTCAATTGGATTATACTAGGTATTTGTAATTGACCATCGGAAGATGCTTTTACATACATTAGTGTTCCAGGTTAATAAATCAATAAATTACCCAATTATAATATAACCACTTTATCTTTAATTATATTGGAATAAATCACAACCCTAGATAGCTTTTAATATTGAATTTTCTTAAAATCTACCTTCAAACAATTTTATTTTGTTGTCTTTAAATTTAGAATCGTCGCTATTTCAAATCAATTCAACAACCTGTTAGATACTAGTAATCATTTAACCTCATAAAATTAATAACTTAGGTATTAAGTCCTCGTGGGATCGATACTTTTTATACTACTTGAACGATACGTACGCTTGCGTTATACGTGTGTGTTTACGCCGGTCACACATTAACCATCTCATGGCAAAATCACTAACAAATATCATATGTCTCAGCAATGACACACCAAACATCCTTGTATCAAACATGAAAAGTATTCAAGATGCTACCATTAACCACATCACCTACAACATCATTGAATCTAACATAAGGAAAAAAATGCTTAGGATACCATCATTATCCATATCCCTTCCAACAACTCTAGCATCTATGTTTCCAACATTAACACCTTACAATTCACGGCCATACCCTTAACACACCACATTAGACACTCACTTTATGCTTATAGCACTACCAAATCACAAAAATTCAGCCCCTTCCACTAGCCCCAAATTCGGCCATGACCCATTTTAATTCTTTAAGAATACCAGCCAACCAAAAGCATGAGGAAGGAAGCTTAGGGTTTCACAAATTCGAAAATGGGGGCTGGAATTACTTGCTAGGAATATGCATCATAAAATGAAATGAGGAAGGAAGCTGTTGATGGTGTTTTCATGCACTATGTTATTTAAGCAGCACGACAGGGGTAAAAAGGTAATTCACTTCTCAGTCAAGATTATTGATGCCGACCCGACCACTAAAGAGCCAACAGTAAGGGGCCGGGAATTTTACGGTTAGTGACCGAGCACTTGAGTTCAAAATGACCGGGCAATTATCAGGTCGACAGCAGCATTCTCAGTACAAAAGACTATTATGACCGACCACATGAAGACCGAGCATAGGGCAAGACATGTTCGGGAAAATAAGGCATTCTATCCATATGAGATAAGATAATAAGTTATCCTACTTTCATGGGGTAAACTCGTAAGTCAATGTCCTATTATGATAAAAGAAGTAAATGTAGTTTTAAAAGTAGGAATCCTGATAGGAAAAGGAAACCATCTCCAACTGGGAATTCTTGTACAAATAGGAATCTGATTTCTTCACCATTATAAATAGGAGGGTAGAGTGAGTGTAAATGGGGGGAATATGATCATCAGTAAAATAGAAAGAACGGTCTGGAAAGCGCATTTGAATAATAAAAGTATCATCTTGTTTGTGCCCGTGGACGTAGGTCGGATCCAAATCCACCGAACCACGTTAAATATCCTTGTCGATTGGTGTATTATTTGTCTTTTCCTAAGTTTGCTTTTGGTCCCCCATAACCAAACAAATTCACTATTGATGGAGGATTGTCTCGGGAGTAATATTCCCATATTGCCCTGAGACCAAAATTCGCCGTCAACAGTTGGCGACGTCTGTGGGGAACTCAACAAAAAGTAGTTCACGTAGTAAGACAATGACAGAAGGCGGAAATCACCAATCTTCAGGGAGTCGAGCAACAGACTGGATGAAAACGATGGAAGAAAACATGAAATCCATGATGGATCGGTTGGAGAGAATGGAGGGAACGAACAACGAGAGACCAGACATCGGAACCAGTCGAAGAAAAAGTGAAAAAGCAGAAGGGAAAAGGGTGATAGACACAAGTGAAGACGATGGACCAAGAAGGATGGGCCCCTACGGGATAAAATCCGTGGTTGTAGAAAAAGATTCACAAACAGAGGACACATGGGAATAGGAGGAAATAAGACGAAGAGAACAGTCACATAATCCTTCCTACGATAGCCTCCACGACTCCCGAAGAGAAGGCATGGAATATAGCGAGGATGTGCAAGAAATTTCAAACCATGAGGAGCGCCGCACCCAGGGCATAGGACGCACAGAGAGGCACAGAAAACAACACGCCAGCACCACTAGCGAGATAAAATCTTGGTTAAAAAAGGAGATGACCAAGTGGGGGGCAGGCCTTAAGGCTGACGCAAGTGATACCCGGGACGGTGAGGAGGAATCTCCCCTCGCGGAAAAAATAAGGTCGGCAAAATTCCCAAAATGATTCAACATGCCGACCATGGCACCCTACAAAGGCCACTCTGACCCGAAATCGCACATCGAAAGCTTTGTCTTGTTGATGGAAGTCCAGGGAGTAGTAGGAGATGCTATCTGCAAAGTGTTCCCCCTAACTTTAGGTGGACCCGCCATCTTATGGTACAGAAGTCTGGCTCCGGGGAGCATCAGAGGCTTTACACAACTTAAGAAGTCGTTCATTCGACACTTTAAAGGGGCTTGCGTTCCCAAAAAGACGATTGGAGAGTTAAGACTCATGAAGTAGGGAGACGACGAGCCCCTAAAAACCTTTATTGAGAGGTATCATAACATGGTGCTCGAAGTCGGGGGGTATGAGTCTCCCGAGGCCTTGGAAAGCCTGAAGGGAGCCTTAGAAGTCGGAAGGCTATGGACTCATCTGAGAATCCAGAACACGCCGGATTATGCCACCGCCCTAGAGGTAGCCCGGAAGTTTGTCTTGGTAGAAAGCGAAGAAAAGATCTCCCGAATGGGGACAGCCATTCGGGAAAGAACAGCAAGAACAGAGGCTCCCCGACGACCGGACAGGGAATTCAAAAGATTCAATCCAAAACCCAAAGAATTCAAACTGATACCTCGAAGAGAGCAAGAAGGAGGGGTCGCGACCCAGGTGAATCATGTAGTCCGAGAAGAAACATATATTCCCCTGAGCAAACCACCAGGGCGAATCATCATGGAAATACAGGAAAAAGGCCTCTTGATAGAACCCGACCTCAAGAGATTCCCCCCAGATAAAAGGAACCGGAAGTCTTACTGCGTACATCATAATCTGAGGGGGCACACAACGGACGAATGCAAGGATCTGTGGGAACAGATAGAAGACCTGGCGAGGAATGGATATTTAAATAAATACATTGACCATGAAGTTATGACGACTAGGCAGATGACACATAGCACTGACCAGAGATTCTAATCGGTCAGGAAAAACTATAACAAAACTCGGGAGTCAGACGTACTAGAAACGGAACAGGCCCCGGGATTACAAGGTGGTCGGTCGGTATCAAACAATGCCCACAAATGAGCCAAATATAAAGTTATTTCTCGAAATATCCCGCAGAAGAACTGTAAGGAGGACAATATGTCCCCAAATATGAATAAAACCTTTTTCATCCGCTTTCTTAAAACAATGTTGAAAGCCATATACAAAAAACAAGGGACATACTTGACGCCCACTACAAAAGATAGTTGGCACCAAGGCCGCTTCAACCATCGGCTCGAGGCTGGATTTTGCTCCGCCGAGGACACTTAGTTTTCAGCTCGGGGTCGGGGGACGTCCCACCGAGTCAGCCCTTCGGACTGGGGACGTAACATTCCCCTATGTCCAAGTGCCTTTCTCAGCTTGGGGTCGGGGGACGTCCCACGAGTCAGCCCTTCGGACTGGAGACGTAACATTCCCCCAGGTCCAAGTGCCTTTTTCAGCTCGGGGTCGGGGTACGTCCCACCGAGTCAGCCCTTCGGACTGGGGACGTAACATTCCCCCATGACCAAGTGCCTTTTTCAGCTCGGGGTCGGGGTACGTCCCACCGAGTCAGCCCTTCGGACTGGGGACGTAACATTCCCCTAGAACCAAGTATCTCTCTTGGCTCGGGGTCCTCAGGGACATACTCGATGCAAAGGATCCGTGAGAAGCATAGCACGGGGAGGGATGATACCCCCGTGGCGATTGCTTACTCCAGTGTTACCGAACATAATGAGGAATATGCCCTTAATGTATGGAACACTCTTTGATCCTCACTTACCCGATGTAATGGTTCCGTGGGAAAGCATAGCACGGGGAGTGATGAGGCCCCCGTGACGATTGCTAGATCCAGTGATGCCGGACCTAAGGAGGAATGTGCCCTTAGTATCCCGGACACTCTTTGATCCATTCATCATTTGGATCCAAGAGAGGCGCAGCATGGGGATGCATTGTGCCCTTGTAGCGTGTGCCTGCTCCAGCGCGGTAAGGAGGAGCCCTCGTGTAATACACAGGCTCCACAGTGACCTGGCGTATAGAGGATGTGCCCTTACCATTTAAACGCTCAACTGATCCAAATCCTGGTTCGCCGGGACACTGAGTTGAAAGATTCAGAATTGTGTTTTGGAGGCCTCGGACAGGACGCTGTTTTGAGGCATCCGTGCTGTTGTTTACATTTGTGAAGAGTTTTTTTTTTGGGACAAGCGCTAAGTCGCCCCCGCCCTATGATTTTATTTTTCAGAGTTTTTGTTTTCGTTTTCCGCTGGTCTGGTAGGGGGACGCCCGTGCCGGACTCAGTAGGGCTTCAAAAGGTTGATTCACTTCCCTTCTGGGTAAGTCCCACCTGATTAATCGACTCGGGGCCGGATTTTTTCCGCCGAGGCCACTTGATTAATCGGCTCGGGGCCGGATTTCATTCCGCCAAGGCCGCTTGGTCACTCGGTTTGGGGCTGGATTTCATTCCGCCGAGACCTCTGTGTACCACTGGCTCGGGGTCGGGTTACGTCCCACCGAGTCAGCACTTTTGGACTGGGGAGGCGTTATTCCCCCAGATCCAATGCCTTTTTAGCTCGGGGTCGGGTTACGTCCCACCGAGTGAGCCCTTTGGTCTGGGGACGTGACATCCCCCCAAAGCCAAGTGTTCTTCTCAGCTCGGGGTCGGGCCATGTCTCACCGAGTCAGCTCTTTGGTCTGGGGACGTAACATTCCCCCATGTCCAAATGTCTTTCTCAGCTCGGGGTCGGGGTACGTCCCACCGAGTCAGCCCTTTGGACTGGGGACGTAACATTCCCCCAGGTCCAAGTGCCTTTCTTAGCTCGGGGTCGGGTTACGTCCCACCGAGTCAGCCCTTTGGTCTGGGGACGTAATATTCCCCCAGGTCCAAGTGCATTTCTCAGCTCGGGGTCGGGGTACATCCCACCGAGTCAGCCCTTCGGACTGGGGACGTAACATTCCCCCAGGTCCAAGTGCCTCTCTTCATTCGGGGTCGGGTTGCGTCCCACCGAATCAGCCCTTCGGACTGGGGACGTAACATTCCCCCAAGTCCAAGTGCCTCTCTTCATTCATGGTCGGGGTACGTCCCACCGAGTCAGCCCTTCGGACTGGGGACTTAACATTCCCCCAGGTCCAAGTGCCTTTCTCAGCTCGGGGTCGAGGTACGTCCCACCGAGTCAGCCCTTCGGACTGGGGACGTAACATTCCCCCAGGTCCAAGTGCCTCTCTTCACTCGGGGTCGGGTTACGTCCCACCGAGTCTACCTCTTTGGACTGGGGACGTTACATTCCCCCAGGTCCAAGTGCCTTTCTCAGCTCGGGGTCGGGGTACGTCCCACCGAGTCAGCCCTTCGGACTGGGGACGTAACATTCCCCCAGGTCCAAGTGCCTCTCTTCATTCGGGGTCGGGTTACGTCCCACCGAATCAGCCATTCGGACTGGAGACGTAACATTCCCCCAGGTCCAAGTGCCTCTCTTCATTCGGGGTCGAGTTGCATCCCACCGAGTCAGTCCTTCGGACTGAGGACGTAACATTCCCCAATGTCCGAGCATCTCTCACAGCTCGAGACAGGATCACATGCCACCGAGCACATCATCGTTAGCTTAGAGGCAAAATTTTCTCCTCACAATCAAGATTGGATCAGTCAGGGGTCAGGACCTCTAAATCTCTGGTACAGATATTACAGAGGAGGAGTCATTCTTAGTTTGGACAACAATAGGAACTTCATCTCCTGATGGAACGACCCAAGTAAGCAATTTGCTTTGAGGTGGAGAATCGTTCTGAGTAGGATCAGCATCTCCAATAACCGAGGATATGAAGATAGAAACAGAAGACTTAGTTGATGGCGAATGCAATATCTCTGTGATTTCTGGAGCGACCACCAGCAAGGCGATCAGCACACCATCTTTATATAGTTCCCGACACCAACTTGCATACTTGTTGGAACCGAGAACTAGGGGACAGATGTTGATGGTGTTTTCAGGCACTATGTTATTTAAGTAGCACGACAGGGGTAAAAAAGGTAATTCACTTCTCAGTCAAGATTATTGATGCCGACCCGACCACTAAAGAGTCAACAGTAAGGGGCCGGGAATTTTACGGTTAGTGACCGAGCACTTGAGTTCAAAATGACCGGGCAATTATCAGGTCGACAGCAGCATTCTCAGTACAAAAGACTATTATGACCGACCACATGAAGACCGAGTATAGGGCAAGACATGTTCGGGAAAATAAGGCATTCTATCCATATGAGATAAGATAATAAGTTATCCTACTTTCATGGGGTAAACTAGTAAGTCAATGTCTTATTATGATAAAGGAAATAAATGTAGTTTTAAAAGTAGGAATCCTGATAGGAAAAGGAAACCATCTCCAACTGGGAATTCTTGTACAAATAGGAATCTGATTTCTTCACCATTATAAATAGGAGGGTAGAGTGAGTGTAAAAGGGGGGAATATGATCATCAGGATCACCAAGCTCTGACTTGTAAAATAGAAAGAACGGTCTGAGAAGCGCATTTGAATAATAAAAGTATCATCTTGTTTGTGCCCGTGGACGTAGGTCGGATCCAAATCCACCGAACCACGTTAAATCTCATTGTCGATTTGTGTATTATTTGTCTTTTGCTAAGTTTGCTTTTGGTCCCCCATAACCAAACAAATTCACTATTGAGGGAGGATTGTCTCGGGAGTAATATTCCCATATTGCCCTGAGACCAAAATCCGCCGTCAACAGAAGCTTACCAAGTCTTGAAGAAAACTTGAATAAGGAACAGAATACATTCAATTTTAGTGAACCGGACTGTCCATGAAGAAGCAAAATTTTTAGGTGTAGTTTTGAAATTTGAGCAGATCAAGTCTGGAAATCAATAAGTCATCCACGTCATGAGCAGATCTAAGTCTGGAAAAAGATCATTTTCAGCCTATAACTGGTCAAAATTGGAGAATATTTTTAACATAAAAATTATAAATCTATGTTTAAGCTTTCCGACGGTACTAAAATCATTGAACATGGATATATGTAGCTCAAGTTATGGTCAAAATTTGAAATACTCTCATTAACACGATAATATTTAAATATACCACAAAATTGCAGAAATTATGTCACGAATAACTAATCACTAATAATGCATGATTATATGCTTTAATTAAACTTCACACTTGTAGCAAATAATCATCGTGATTGTGTCATGATAATCGGGATGTTACAAAGATAATTTGGAATTATGAAGAATGTTTAAAGTAAATTTTGATTTTTCAAAATTTAAATTTGAGTTTAAAAAATAAATGAATGTTCAAAATAATATTTAGAGTACACATACCCCACCCTAATTGTATATATGATGATGGCATTCAATT
Source organism: Zanthoxylum bungeanum (assembly GCA_019454045.1). NCBI lineage: Eukaryota > Viridiplantae > Streptophyta > Magnoliopsida > Sapindales > Rutaceae > Zanthoxylum > Zanthoxylum bungeanum. The sequence goes on along the minus strand of SKCR01019392.1, from coordinate 11,530 downwards.
CGGTAGGATGGTGGAGTAATGATATGACGGTATTAAGTGTTAACGACATCCAAAACTTTATCATATTCAAGCACTTCTACTTGAAAAAATGTCACATGTTAATTTAAGAATATATATATATATATAAACGGAACTAGGAACAAAGCTGCAGGGATAAGGATACATGCCTTCGCCATCACTATATCAGAAAATATAAAACTATTTTTATCAAGACTTTCTCCATATCATACTTATTGTGGGAGTCTAGTGCATTACTTACAACTTTATCTTTTTCTTCTTCTACAATTAGGAATTATAAACAAATGTTTTTCTCTTTTCCTAAGAGGTATTTCAATGTGGTCTTTAGAAGCAGAGGTGGTGTTAGCTTTGATTCGAGATAAAACTGACAAAATTATCTAATTACTAGTGAATAAAAGTTTTGATTGAATGATGCCCTTTATTTATACTTCAACTTGTTATTTATAGCTGAGTTATTAACACATTCTGTTACAAGCTTTAACGGAAGTCTGTTGGATCCTAAAACTAACTGCTAACTAATTCTCAATAATATTTTAACTTGGTAAATAACTTTCGCATGCTCACTATTCCTCTAACAGTTAACAATTATTGGCGCGTTACTTTTCCAATTTAAACATGCTCTCGATACCTTCCTGGCTTCACAATAATCCTTTTAGGCCAGGCAGTCTGCTGTTGCTGACTGATGTTGCTGGCGTGTAACATTTCCTTCCCCATTCAGACAAACCTTACCCTCAACGGGGAAATTTTTCTATTTATTAAACACTTGGGGAATCTGAAGGTGGCCCTGAAATACAACACGTTTACTGATGACTGCTGAGGGTTGTAATCTGAGATCCTCCTGAGTGGCTGGCAGATAAGTGACTGCCTTTGGTGTAGCAGGCAGAAGAGACTTATAAGCCTTGAGTTGGAAAACATGGAAGACTTTATGGATGCTGGAAGCTGAAAACGATAAGCTACTGAGCCTATATGCTTGGTGATTAAATAGAGACCAAAATAACACATGCCAAGTTTATTGGACAAACGTTTGGCCAATGAGTATTGGCGGTAAGGCTGAAGCTTGAGCCATACACAGTCCCCTTCATTAAACTGCTTGTCACACCCATGTTTTGCAGCCAGATTCTTCATACGTTGTTGCGCCTTGTGGAGTTGCAGCTTAAGTTGATTTAATATCTTTTCCCTCTCAAGCAGGTCAGAATCCACAGCTTCTAAAGTGAGCTATCTGTTGTGATTTTATCGTACCACAAATATACGGTGTCAAGTTTTAGTAAAAGATAAGTAAGAGAGTCGAACCCATATGGATTGAAACCAAATTTACACTAAGCACTATAATTACTAAACTTAACTTTATTTAGAAACAATTTAAATTAAACTAAATTTAAACTAAAAACAAAATAAGCGAAAAGTCGAAACGTTTAAATTGAGAAAGATCATGATGATAGGAATTCTAGAGTCTTATTTCACTTAGCTATCCCCTATGTATTTGTTATGTCAATCAATTATTACTCAATTTCTTAGTTATAAGCCAGGAATCCTAAATTATTATACTTTCTCTCCCGAGTGCCAAGTGAAAATATTATTAATTACCGATTTCGATGTCCCTATAAAAATCAAGTAATTAATAATTCATTACGCTCTATGATTATTTGTTAACGACTCCAAATGAATTATTGGCCTCACGAACTCTATAAAATTTCTTTATTATATTTTCTAGATCCTATTCAAAATCTTCTCACCCGAGTGATAGATTTGAAACATGAAATCATCTAATTTGTGGCTAACAAACCAGAAACATTAACACAAAAAAATATAAATAAAGTGAATTAAAACTACATAATAGTTAATTGGCAATAATACACATAGGTTCAAGCATAGACTACATCATCTTCTAGAATAATAAAATTAGCTCATGACTAAATAGAAAAACAATGGAATCTGAGTCAAGAATAAATTGAACATCATTAGAATTTAAAGAAAGAAATCAGAAGATAAAATTCCTTCATCTTCAGACGTCACCGCCTTCGTCTCCTCCTACCTCTCTTCAATTTCTTCCTTGGATCTCTCTAAATTATGTGTTTAGAGCTATCTTGTTATTTCTAATTATCCTCTTTAGGGTTTTGGATACACTTATGTAATTATAGGGAAGTTTGGGGAGTCATTCTGCTAGTAGAAAAATATTCCTTATTCTGAAAATCGTCTGGGGTGTCGCAACGCCTGAAGTGGCATCATGACGCGAGCTTCTTTAGATTTTATGGTGTTTTCTTCATGGATGGTGGCAAAGCGACAACAGCTTCCCTGCCAAGATGAGTATTTTTGCGTATTTTCCTTTCCTACATGCTTCCAAAAACTTGTTTCGATATTTTATATCGTACCGCAAGTGTACGGTGTCAAGTTTTAGTAAAGATGAGTGAAGAGTGTCGAACCCACAGAGATTGTGTTCAACTCACACTAAATACTATAATTGATAAACCTAACTTTATTTAGACAACAATTAATAAAGATTAAACTAAATAACTAAGATATGAAAATAATTAAATAGGATAAACCAATACGAGAGAGAGTCTAGAGTCTGATTTCACCTAGCTATCCCCTATGTATTTGTCATGCCATTCAATTCTTATTCAGTTGCGTTATTTACAAGTCAAGAATCCTAAAGTATTCACTCCCTCTCCCGAGCGATAGTGAAAAATTATTAATTATAGACTTTGATATCCCTATAAAAATCTAGTAATCAACAATTCATTACGCTTTGTGATTCTGTATTAACGACTTCAAATGAACTATAGATTCTCATGAACTCTATAAAATTCTTAGGTTATATTCTCTAGATCTTATTCAAAATCCCTTTCTCCCGAGCGATAGATTCTAAACATGCATCATCTCAATTTATGGCCAACAAACAAGAAGCATTAAACGCAAGAGAATACAAATAAATTGAATCAAAACTTCATAATAATCAATTTAGCAATCAACACATAGGTTCAAGCATTAGTTACATCATTTGCCATGCTGCTTCGCCAAAAGTTCATATTTTCCCCTAAATCCTGAAACTTGTAAATTAAAAAGGTGGCATGCAATTTCAGGTCACCATTTTCAAAAAATACTTCATCTTACCACACGATTCAAGGCACGGGTAGGGTAGCCGAGTCGCAGACAGGGACAAATCCTAGTTATTATTTTGCACATAACCTGCTCGATAAAAGTCCTGACAGACAGAAGATCACCATCCTGAAGGACCAGAACGATTGATGGTGAGGATCTTTCAATTTCACTAATATGATGAATTTTTCTTGAATGCATTTAACATGATCTCTTTTTGAAATTGAAACTAAACCAATTATGCCCCGCGTGTCGTTTAACATTCTTGAATGTATTTTAGGGATTTCAACTTGAAATTTTCAAGCCCGCATTTGGTTGCTAATTTCATAATTTTGGAGTTTGGGGTCTTCTAAATTTTGGCAGTAAATAACCAGAGCATGGCATGGCACAAATAAATGCCAGCAAAATCCCATTTCCTCGAATCATTTATGAATAAGGATATATGTAACTGCAATATGTGGCAAGGATTCTACAATAGATTTATTCTAATTTTAACATAGTCAATTTTTTTATTAATTTGTTGATTCCTTTATGTTTTTTCAATCGATTGTTTTACAAGAAACTGAATTATTCTTTTGTTTATTTGATATAATTATGGAGAAATATTTTAAAAGAAAATCAACATTACTATCTTCTCCAAAGAAAACTAAGTATTGTTCAAGTGAAGATGTAGAAGTGAATTTACAAGATCTTCTTACAGATCTCGGATTAAGACCTCGAATCTCTTTTTATAGTCATAATATCCGAGATGAAGTCCGAAGAGCGTACTTACAAAAGGGTCATGTTCAACCTAAAAATCACAACTTTAAATTATCAAATTTTGGAAATCAAAAACGGCGGTTTGTCTCAACTTGGTTTGAAAATTTTGGATCTTGGTTGGAATATAGCATAGAAAAAGATGCTGCATTTTGTCTTTTTTGTTATCTTTTCAAAGAAGAGAATGGTAGACAAAGTAGTGGTGATATATTTGTTGGTTAAGGATTTAAGAATTGGCAGAAGAAAGAAAAATTTATTGAACATGAGGGAGATATCAATAGTGCTCACAACAAAGCTAGACAGGATTGTGAAGCGTTGATGAATCAGAAGCATCATATTGAAATAGCTTTCTCAAGACATTCAGAAAAAACTCGAAGTGAATATCGAGCCCATTTAAATGCTATTATTGGTTGTGTTAGATTTCTGTTAAAATAATGGCTTGCATTTCGTGGGCATGATGAGTCTAAAGATTCAAATAATTGAGGTAACTTTCTTGAGCTTCTAAATTTCCTTGCTAACCATAATGAGGACATTAATGCTATTACTTTTAAAAATGCTCCTAGAAATCTTCAGTTGACATCAAATGAGATTCAGAAAGATATTGTAACTTGTGCTTCAGTTGAAACTACCAATATTATTATTAAAGAGATGGGTGATGTTTTGTTTTCTATTATTGTTGACGAGTCTCGTGATATATCTTCAAAGGAACAAATGGCTGTCGTTTTGGATAAAAATGACTATGTGGTTGAGCGTTTTATCGGTATTGAACATGTTACTAGTACTACAGCTCTTTCACTAAAAGAGGCACTTGATAAGCTATTTTCTAGGCATCGATTGAGTATGTCTAGGTTGTGTGGTCAAGGGTATGATGGAGCTAGTAATATGAGAGGTGAGTTCAATGGCCTTAAAGCACTCATTTTAAAGGATAATAAATGTGCTTATTTTATTCATTGTTTTGCCCATCAACTTCAGTTGGTTCTTATTTATGTGGCAAAGAAGAATGAAGACATTAATTCTCTCTTCAATTTAATTACTATGTTAGTCAATATTGTTGGAGCTTCAGCAAAACGTCGTGATATTCTTCAAGAAGAACACGCTACTGCAGTCATTGAAGCACTTAATAATTATGAGATTTCAAGTGGACGAGGTTTAAATCAAGAAATAACTTTGAAACGTCCTGCTGATACATGTTGGGGCTCACATTATGGTACGTTATTAAGCATAATCAATATGTTTTCATCTATTACTAATATGCTTGAAATTATTTCGAATTAGGGAAATTATGAACAAAGATTTCAAGCTACAACATTACTGAAATTCATGCATTCATTTGATTTTATTTTTAGCTTATTCTTGATGAAAGTATACTTTGATTTGGATATAAGTTATCACAAGCATTACAAAAAAAAGACCAAGACATTGTGAATGCCATGAAATTAATTGGAGTGTATAGGCGAAACTTGCAAAAAAAATGAGAGAGAATGGATGAGACTCTTTACTTGGTGAAGTGTCTTCCTATTTTGAAAATCATGACATTGATCTTCCTAATATGGATGATATTTTTTTGACTAATGGGCGATCACAACGCAAGGGTCAAAAGTTCACAAATACACATCACTTTCGTGTTGAGTTATTTTATGCAGTTTTGGACATGCAACTTCAAGAATTAAACAACCGCTTCAATGAGTCGAACAATGAATTGCTTCTTTGTTTGGCATGTCTATGTCCAAATGACTCGTTTGCAGCTTTTGATAAACATAAACTACTACACCTTGCTGAATTTTATCCAAATGATTTTTCTTCAATGGATCTCATGGCACTTGAAATTCAGCTTGAAGTTTATATTATGGATGTGGGTTCTGATAATGATTTTTCAATATTGAAATGGATTGTTGAGCTTGCAAGAAGAACGGTTGAAACTAGAAAAGATAAAATGTTTCCATTAGTTTATTTATTGGTGACTGATTACGCCCAAAAATAACTTGTGGTTATCGCAATATAGCTGGGGTGTCAATTCCTCAGAGAGAATGTTACAACGGAACTAATTTACTCAAACAAAACGTAAGCAATAACTAAAATAAAGAAAATAATAAAATTTGTAATTAAAGTAAAGATAAATAAAATAATGAAAAGATAATAAAAGATAACAGCAGAGATAAACAGCAAAGCGTCAGGAATCTCTCTTGCATCAAACTCATATATTTAGTTATTAATTCCTGTTATTATTCAGTTGAGGGTTTCACATCCCAAACCAACAATCGGAAGATATTCAATTCTACACATATTCAAATTCAAAGGTAATTAATGATTATTTTCTTTATGTTAAGAACACACAAAAGTTATCATTACGAGCTATCTAACGTCGATAATATACCCTCAGGCAATACTGCAGCAGAAGACCAACACACAAAACAACTTTTACCAGTCACAACTGAATTCGCAAACCACACATAGAAGAAGTATGACTGGATCTATATGGGATTTGACAAAACACAATCTCTGGGCTAAATAATCGTAAGATAATAAAGAATAATAAACATTAATTTTATTAAACGATTAAAAGGTACTTTTAGGAATCGAAAAACATAAATAATAGGAATTTAAACACAAAAATTCATCAATAGCTTTGCCTAAGAGATTAGTTCTCCATAAAAGAAATAAAAATAGCCTGGGATTGGAAAGAAATATCGCTCTGAATCATCACGGCTCCGCGTCCCGGCTTCTGGGCTCTGATTTCTTCTCCACTCTCGGCTGCAGCTTCTGTTTCTCGGCAACTCTGGTTTTTGCGTTTTTTTTTTTCAATTATGCGCAGCAGCCTGCGCTGCTCTCCCCTTTTGTGTTGCGCTGAATGCCCTTTATATATATATTCTTTTTTTATGCCGACCTGCCTCCTACTTTCTTTTTTTAAATATGCACCCAGCCGCCTTTTATTTTCTTTCTTGTTTTTTAATTATGCACACTGAAGCTTTTAATTTTTCTTTTTTTTCAATTAAACAAACAGCAGCCTTTGATTTTCCTTTTGTTTAATTAAACACACGGCTTTTGTCTTCAACGCACCCAGCACCAGCAGCCTCTCTTTTAGTCTTTTCACAACACAAGAATATGCAACCCTATTCTTTAATTGCTTTGGGCCCACGTTGCATCCTGCAAAATAAACAAGAAATCAGTAAAATAATTTAAATAGTTAAATATTTCCTAAATTAATATTAAGGTCAAAATTATATTAAAAATATATTATATAAAACTTAATACTGAACACTTTCTAAATTAATATAATGATGAAATTTATATAATAAAATGTAAAATATAGAATTAAATAATTGACAATAAACCCGAATAAATGCTGTTTCAAAGTACATTTTCATGCACTTATCACAACCTCCAACCAGCTTATTGCTAGTCCCTAGCAATTCAAGCGCAAAATAAAATAAAAACTAAATAAATAAAAACTATTTAAGCTGCTTTTGTAGGGATCACGATTGCATTTAGTGTATGCAACAAGCCTTTAAACCCATAGGTAGCGGAAGAGTTATAGTCTCGTGAGGGCTTACAGTGACGACACCCACAAACGTCATTCAAAACACACAATCATGCAAAAACAAAAATTAAATAGTCCAATAGTTTCACATAATTTTTGTCCTCCAAGAATGTCTAGTAATGAAACCAGAGAACCTTCAAAGTACTCAACGTAACTCAAATCTAAGTCTTTGAATAAGTCATCTAAGCCAGACTTATAGTGTGTGTGTGTAAAGGTTCATTCACAGCTTTATTCACAGGTATGCCAACTCAATGATTTCGTCTGAAAATTGGGATCGATGGGTCAAACAAACCTAGATATCTCAATTAAGCTCTATAATTGCTTTTCTGTGCTCAATATGGTATGATTTCTTTTTTCTTTTTCTTTTTTTACCTTTGTCTCTCTTTTCATTTTCTTCTTTTTGAATTTTTCTTTTCTTTCTCTCTTTTTTTTCATCACACCTACCCTTTAAGGTAGCATTTCTCCTCATGGTGGTCCTAATACTCGCCCATGGGTAGCTTCACGCTTATCGGTTATCGGTGGTTTATTTTCTTTCTTCGGAGACATTTCTTTTATTTTCAACCATACCATACATCATAACACAAGCAAATCAGGATAGACATCTAAGCAAACGGTCATTCATCGACATGCACTTTCTTCAACTAGTCACCTTGCCAACTACTTAGGTTTTCACTGCTAAAAACCCATAATTAAGTGCTTACGAGTCTAACATAGATAAACTACTCAAATCATCATATAAAAGTACATTAAAAGACTTATTGTTTCTAAGATTTCACCCTAAAACAAACAATATCATCATAGGCCCTATGTTTAACTATCAAAGAAAAAAATAATTTTTTTATTAGATAATAATAAAATGTATTTATGACAGGTATTATCATGCGCATGCATACACCCCCACACTTAAAACTTGCATTGTCCTCAATGTAAGATAAATGTAAAGAAAAAGGATTAAGGAACAACACTACCAGACGCGGAGTTGATCAGATTCCTGCTGGTGAGACTTTAGTTGTGTGGCTGTATAGGTTGTGCTAAAACCTGAAAAAAAATACTTATGTAGACAATAAAAATAAACATGCAGTTAGCACACAATAATATAAAACTGAATAAAATAAAATAAATTAAATTAAATTAAATTAAATTGAAATAAATTGCATATGCAAGGGTTGCCTCCCCGCTAGAGCTAAGTTTAACGTCTTCAGCCAGACGTAACCACTCAAGTTTTCATGGTGGTTTCCATCTAGCGTATTGATGAAGGCATGAGAGAGAATGTTTGTCTAGCCGCGGCAGTTTATCCACTGATCCCCCATGGTCTGGTGGCTAAAATTTGGTACTGCACAAAAGGAAAAATTGGCCCAATGTCATTTTTAATCTCACAGGTATCATCTTTAATTGAGCATTAACTCTCATTTTCCTCCTTTTTCAGTTTTTTGGGACCAGTTTCAGTTCAGGAGGATTTGATTCAGGTTGTAGAGAAGCTGTTTTTGGCAGGACTGTTTCTAGCATGTATTAGTAATGGCACTCTTCATCACCATGTGGTTGTTTTTCAACATTTAGACCTGGGACTCTCATTGTGGGCCTAAGTGCTTGTGGGAAAGGTAATATTGGTTGGAAAGGTGGCACTGGTTCTTCCCGATGAGTACCTATACCACTATCTTTGGGGTCATCTATGGCGTTGGACGTGTCCTGCAAGCCTACCTCTTTACCATTCTTAGTGATTATAGCATTAGCACCTCTTATACTGGATACCTCATGATCAGCCTGTGCTATGTGTTGCCATTGTAGATTTGGTTGAGTATGAGATGGGAATTTTCCTCGTTCTTGCACATTTAGGACATTAGTCAATTTAGAGAGTTGACTCATAATCTCCTTATGGTCTTCAACTACCTGAGCTATCAATGATTCAATCCTTTGATTGGTTTTATTCTGGGTTTCCACAATGGCCTTTTGGGCCTCCACAAATGCTTGCACATTATCCTCTAGGGAATTCCTAAGAACGGTAGGTGTGTGATACTGATGAGCACTATAACCTCTAGATGGTGATGTCTGACTCGGCTGATGAGACTCTTGTTTCCAACTAAAGTTGGGATGGGTCTTACAACTAGGATTATAGGTGTCTGGGTACGGTGTGTAAGACTTCTGATACGTCCCTAATGCATGGCATTGTTCTTCATATGTTCCTCTCATCTCATCATATACTGGACACTCTTGAGATTCTAGCTGGGCTACTGAATGCATTGGCTTGCTGTCTTTGGCTATTAAGGCTCTTATCTGTCTAGTTAACAGCTCAACTTGTGTCTTAAGGCTATCCTCTTCCCTAAAGTGTTGTAAGCTTCTGCTAGAAGAAGTGTGTGTCCTATCAGTGTTGTATACGGCATTGGGTCTAGTCCAAGTATGAGATTTCTTAGCTAGGTCATCTAAATACTCGAGTGCCTCATTAGGGTCCTTTCAGATAAACTCACCATTGCACATTGTCTCAACGAATTGGCGCTCCCTAGGGGTCAGTCCATCATAGAAATAACTTAATAAACGCCAACTCTCATATCCATGGTGAGGACAACTAGCTAACAACTCTTTATACCTCTCCCACATTTGATAAAGGGTCTCACTCTCTCTCTGGGAGAAGGTGGAGATTTTTCTTTTCAGGGCATCCGTCTTATGGTGTGGGCAGTATTTGTCGAAAAATGCATGGGTCATCTCGCCCCACGATCCTATTGACCTAGGTCTCAAAGAATACAACCAGCTCTTAGCTCTATCCTTAAGGGCAAAAGGAAAGAACTTAAGTCTAATTGTGACGGTAGTCCCAAGGCAGTCATGGAAGGTTGCTACTACCTCTTCAAACTCTCTAATGTGCACATAAGGATTCTCGCTCTCTAAACCGTGAAAAGTTGGAAGATACTGTATCATTCCAGGCCTAAAGTCTATGTGTGGTGGATTAGGAGGAAACATGATGCACCAAGGTGTAGCTGTGCGAGTTGGGTGGAGGTACTCATCAAGAGTCCTCCTGGGTGGTCTCCCGTATTCACTCATATTATGTGCGCTAGACGCGGATGATGTGGAGAATGGATTTTCAAATATGTTCTCAGAGTCTGAGCTTTCTTCTTCAGCCCTAACAAATCTACCAAATATATCCCTACGTCTAGACATGTAATTGAAGCTCAAATAATACGGGAAACAGGAAAAAAAAGTATATAAATAAATAAAAGAAATAAACTAGAAATTAAAATTTAACTGAAACTAAAACATAAATAAAATAACTAAAATGAATACTAAAATAAAATTACTAGAAACAAAAATAAAACGAACTAATTAAAAATAAAAATCTAAACAAAATTAAATAAACTAAATAAGCAAATAGTAACTAAAATAAAAAAAAAATGGAACGAAGTTACCGCTTCGTTGTTGAACAAGCAAACCTGCTCCTTTAAATTGTAAACCGTCTCCCCGACAACGGCGCCAAATTTTGATTACGCCCAAAAATAACTTGTGGTTATCGCAGTATAGCTGGGGTGTCGATTCCTCAGAGAGAATGTTACAACGGAACTAATTTACTCAAACAAAACGTAAACAATAACTAAAATAAAGAAAATAATAAAATTTGTAATTAAAGTAAAGATAAATAAAATAATGAAAAGATAATAAAAGATAACAGCAGAGATAAACAGCAAAGCGTCAGGAATCCCTCTTGCATCAAACTCATATATTTAGTTATTAATTCCTGTTATTACTCAGTTGAGGGTTTCACATCCCAAACCAACAACCGGAAGATATTCAATTCTACACATATTCAAATTCTAAGGTAATTAATGATTATTTTCTCTATGTTAACAGCACACAAAAGTTATCATTACGAGCTATCTAACGTCGACAATATACCCTCAGGCAATACTGCAGCAGAATACCAACACGCAAAACAACTTTTACCAGTCCCAACTGAATTCGCAAACCACACATAGAAGAAGTATGACTTGATCTATATGGGATTTGACAAAACACAATCTCTGGGCTAAATAATCGTAAGATAATAAAGAATAATAAACATTAATTTTATTAAACGATTAAAAGGTACTTTTAGGAATCAAAAAACATAAATAATAGGAATTTAAACACAAGAATTCATCC
>SKCR01019391.1:0-94100 GCA_019454045.1 Zanthoxylum bungeanum | reverse complement strand
AGAAAGATTTGACTTCTTTTTTTTTCTAATGAGGTGTCCGGATTAATTTACGAACACGTTGATTAATTTTCGGGACTAATTTACACGTATTTTGATTAATCTATAAGACCTGTGTCTCATGTCCTCATAAGTTTTTCAGTACATATCAGGATAAGTCGTTGATTTTTTACACAAATGATATGATCCTAAAAAGATACACCCATTGGAATTCGAACCTTGAATATGAGAGGGAGCAAACCACTCAGACCCAAAACGAGAAAACCCTTGGGGTTATTTGATTTTACTTCTGATAAAACAAAAACAAAAATGTGGGAGTTGTGAAAATTAGCCGGTTTTAAACTATATTTTAAGAAATATATGGAAGTATTTTATTGTAAATTTATATTATAAACTGTTAGAGTGTGTGCCCTAAAACCAGTTATGGATGTAATGGTTTAAGACATAATATTTGTAATATAGTTTATTATTTATTAATAAAAGGTATTTGTTAACTACACATTATTACATCCATATTTTATGTGTATGTCCTGAGACATTATGTCAAATGAATATTGTTAATCCAAAAGACGTTTGTGATTATGAGAGTCAATAATATTTATATATGTCTCAAATTAAGTTCTTGGTAAAAATGTGATTGTTATACAGGATAATAATATATCACTTAACCAATATTGTTGTGTGTCGCCTAGATTGACATATGATGTTAATAGAATTGATGATGAGTCTCATATCATAAGGACACAGACAATAGATGTTTCATTAGTAGAATGAAATATCGAACACGACCACATAAACGTAAGATCACATGGTAATATTATTTAAGGTCATTCATTAGTGTCATCATATCATTTGACCTGAGATCATATGATGACTTGTGCGATAGTACTCTTGGTTCACTAGTATATCCTCATTCGACTATTCACGTCCTTTGAATAAATACTAGATGGCCTTGAGCAATTGACGTACGAAGTCACGTATGCTTCAAGATGTGATCTGATAGCTTTGATAATAAAAGAGATGTTTTAAGTAAACTCAAAGTTGTGGATATAAGTCTTTGGCCAAAGCAGTCGATATCTTAAAGATATCAAATCCACAAGATAAAGTTTAAAGATATGTCGAGTATAACGATTTGACTTTACCATGATCCAGACTCGATAAGAAACATAAATATCGGAAGGAATGAGATGACATGTTCGAAGTGTATTCTAACAAGTTCATATGTTTTACCACTTCATTCATCGACTAAGGGTCATGGCTTGCTGCTAGGCGATTACCCATGGTCTTTGGAATATCATAGAGATGAAATATTAAAGAGTTAATATTATTCCACTGCTACTCGATAATGAACCTAGGACGGTCGCACAATATAGTTCTCGTCTATGTTACAAACTCGAGGATGTTTATTAAAAGTTAATAAATTATTATTTTGGCATTTCCTAATTGGATTAGGATATTCGAGATATTTTGGAAATATTAATTTGATTAATAAATTCGAAATATAAAATAAGATTTAATTGTTTAATTAAATATTTGATATTTATATTAAATAAATTAAATGTAATTTTAATTAATTGTTAATTAAAATTAAGTACGTTAAATTAATTAATTAATAGTTAATTAATATGCCAAAATAATATTTAATCTATTAGGCTTTAATTTAGTGGGCTAGTACCCAAATTAATTAGAGTCTTATTTAAGATTAAATATGAAAGTCTTTATTTAATTAGGATTCCTAATTTGATTAAGTATCATAATTTTATTAAAGAATCTTTAAGAGACCAAATTTGATTTGGAGAGATATTTGATTGACATTATTGTATTGGGATACAATCAAAACTTATTGTACAAGTTGAAAGGCAAAACTTCTTGTACAAGTTGAAAGGCAAAACTTTTTGTACAAGTTGAAATGCAAAACTTCTTGTTCAAGTTGAAAGACAAAACTTATTGTTCAAGTTGAAGGCAAAACTTCTTGTTCAAGTTGAGGCAAAACTTCTTGTTCAAGTTGAGGCAAAATTTCTTGTTCAAGTTGAAGGCAAAACTTCTTGTTCATGTTGCTTTATATATATGCATTAGTATTTTTATAGATTAAGCGAAAATAGTTTTTTCAATAATTTTTATCTCTCTATTGGAAAAGTTCCAATTTATTCCAAAAGACTTCAAACATGCTAGAAAAGAAAATGGTTTCTTTTGTTCTCAATAGTGGGAGTGATTTTGATGAGTGGTAAATCTATCACTATTTCTCACTCATTTAACATAATATTTTGTATAGTTTCTTGAGTTTTGTGAATATTTTGATGTGTTTTGTGTTATTTTATAGATAAATAAAGTATCAGGACATTCTGGAGGTGATTTGGGCCAAAATAGTGAAAATTGGACGAAAATGGCATTTTGGTAATTTCCCGCTTCGCGACGCCAAGACCTTCAGCGTCGCGACGCCTAACGTGCGCCAAACAGTGCTAACATGCGCCGGGTCCCAAATCAGAATCTGAGAAAAGTTTGACTTTGCTAACGTGCGACGTGCCACGTGTCACCATCACAGCCGATCTGCTAACATGCGCCGTGCCACGTGTCAGCATCCTACGGTGCCGACAGTCATCATCGCCACGTGTGCCATGTGTCACTCCACATCATTGCCACATCATCAGCCACATCACCAGGTTGACCAAGTCGAACTGACACCTCACCGCCACGTCATCATCAGCCAATCAGGAAGTGCCACGTGTCGCAATCCTACGGTGCCGACAATCTCTTTCCCACGTGTCGCCACGTCACCGCCACGTCAGCATCAATCATTGAGTATCTAATCCTTATCTGACACGTGGCGGATAAGAATCTCATCGACCAATCAGAAGCCGCCACGTGTCACAATAATTGAAGCCCAACCACTCTGCCACGTGTCACCTAATCAGCTTATCCAGAATCTGCAAACAAACGAACCAGAGCGTGCCACGTCGACAGAAGCTGGCGTAAGCCTACCAGGGCCTATAAATAGAGCTTCAAATTTCAGTTTTAGTTGTACCACTCTCTCTCATCTCTTTAATGTAAAGAGAGAGTTTCTCTCTCTAGATTCTTTTAGTTTTTAGTTTTTTTTTTAGTTTTTAGTTTTGTAAATAATTTTAATTACGTTTTGTTAATATAGTAATTTACTTTTTTACTTTTTACAGTTTTACTTATTTACCATGAGGAGGTAACTTCCCCAGCTAGGGTGAAAGGTAATTCTTTTACTGTTACTATTTAGATTAATCTCCCTTAAAAATAATATATTCACTATTTAAAATATTGACTTAAAAAGGATACCGCCAGATTGGTCGGTTGGTAATTCATTTTAATCTGGTTTAAACCTGACTAAACAAGGATACCGCCAGATTGGTCGGTTGGTAATTTAATTTTGGTTCCGCCTTTATGGCTAGTTGGACTTAATTTGACTTAATCAGGTTGCCGCCTTTATGGCTGGTTGGAAAAAGAATCACAAGTTTATATATTATTTTATGGGAGATATCTAAATTAGTAGTAGTAAAAGTAATTCATTTTACCTTAGCATTTTATTTTATTGTAATTTACTTTTCAGCTTTTACTTTATGTCTTTTACTTTTAAGTTTTTACTAGCCCTAGTTATGTGTTAGTTATCTGGGGTTGTGATGAATTCTAATATCACTGGTTTATAATGGATTATTTTATAGTTTGGGTAATTTAAAGGTTTACTTATTAAGTCTTAAGCTTAATGCTTCTTGTTGTCTGATCACCAATAAGATTGATGTGGTAAATCTAAAATGAACTAGACATAGGGATTTTAGGTTTCAGCCTTAGACTTAATAGCCCACGATCTTCCTTGAGGATAGATAACCCTTTAATAGATTTCCTTACAGGATAGACATATACATGTCGGGCGGGGGTAGCCATAAATGGAATTTAAACTTAATGAATCCAGATAATTTGGTTGACATAGACATATGGTTCAATTGGGTTAAACTGGGTATTTGCGTCTGACCATCGACAGAGGCTTTTGCATAATTTAGTGTTCCAGGTTAGTAAACTGATTTATTACACAACTTTAAAATAATCACTTCATCTTTTAAAAGATATTAGAATGATTCACAACCCTAGATCTTTGTGTCTTTTGTTATTTTCCTTAGTATTTTCTTTTGTTTTTTTATTTATTTATTTATTTTGTAAAACCACTTTCAACCAATCAAACAATCATTCTCTTCACCTTCAATTAGATATTTGTAAATAAATAGATTCAATAATTAATAACAACAGTAGGAATTAAGTCCTCGTGGGATCGATATTTTTATACTACTTGAACGATACGTGCGCTTGCGTTATACGTGTGTGTTTACGCTGGTCAGATTTGTTCGTAAAGGAGCGTGCTAGTGTGCCAACTAGAGGTGCAACGCTTGATGCACTACTAAAAGGGAAAAATCAATGAGGATATTCAAAAGGCTCGAGAAAGATAATAAGCACATTAATGTATGTTTTATTATTAGTAAATTTTATTTATGTTGATAAATAAAATATTTATTGCATGCATGTTAAATTAATATAGATTAATTTAAATAGTATATTGTTTACATCAACAACAACATAACCACGATCTTTAAAGTGGTTTTGGAAGAAAATTTTAAATTCCAATCACATGGATGCTTCCGCGCTATCCCCAAAACATTACAGTGGTATCAGAGCTTTTGTTAGGGATATGCCCTATACCCAACTTGTGGATGAGCTATATGTACATGTACTTGTAATATTTTCATTAATTAATAAAATGATAATCTTTATTATAAGTGTCTTACATAACTTATATGAATCATCAACACTGTAATAAAGCCCTTGGAGTAATAAGACGATGGCTTCCACGCCTTATGAGAATCATTACTCTTAAATGTTCATAGTCATAGTTTTGTGAATAATCTAGGCGTTCATAAAGCGGAGAGACTAGCATGATGTATGATCCGCCCTTAAGTGGGGTAGTCGATCTCATAGGCTACTAGCGGAGATCCGTCCGCTTGGTGTATCACATGGATGCATGAGTTGCTCGTGTCTATCGAACTGACCGCCGAAAGTTTTCATATGGAGTGTTTATCCCATGTGTCTGTGAGAACTTTCATGTATCGATTATATGACTAGTCCTTAGACTTGAGGTCTTTACAATCTTATTTGTGGATCAAATAACTTTGATATTCTCCTTCCCTGGTTCAAAAGATTCGGTCATAAGGGTATGATTGGGTCATTTGTTGAAACACATGAAGTTTGTAAAAATACAACAGAGAATCGTCACTCTCTCGGATAATATTTTCTTATAAGAGTAGTATTCCAGTTCGCGGGTTGATATGTGTGATCAGTGCTTGAGACTGTGGCCACAGCGGAAGAATCATGTGAGATTCTTGGGTTAGCACGATTCATGACACTATCAACATCATACCTTTGACCATATAGGTAGACATTTTCCGTACCCTAGGTCAATAGGTGGGGATACAATGAGGCGAGAGACCGTATCATATGTAAATCGCATACAGAATGGGTATATATATCTTTCTTTCTCATTTGGGGGTCTTGGCATGTTGCTAGATGTCAACCTTAGTCATTGAAATCAAACGACCATCTGATTAGAGGATAATTTATGTTCGATTAAATTATCACGATTCATTTCATGTCCAACTTGAGGGGAACCCAAAAGGTACACACAACAAAGTCGAAATCAATGGTTAATAGTGCACAGTACATTATTTAACAGCATATATGATTGCTGTAGGAATTGTTCATAAATGGTTCAATATGTTTAATTATTGAACAAATCATTTATGAGGTTCCATAGTGGCTTAGGGATTGGTGCATGATGATAGGGGCACTTTGGGAATTGGAATAAAAAAAATATTATTAATGTGAATAGTAATTTTTTTTGTTTGTTATTTTTGTTATTTGTTTTGAATTCCAATTCGGCCCAAACTCTTATTAAGGTTTTATAATCTCATTAAACCACTAAATTAAGATCCAATGGCTAAGATTAAATTGGCTTTTATCCCACATCGGATTCTTAATTAATTTTGTTGTCTTTGGAGCACTATATAAACCCAAAAAATTCTTCACAAATTTTTGCACCAAACCTTTCAAATTTTGAGTTTATATAAGTGAGCAACTCTAAAGTTTTAAGAGTAAGCCACTGATTTTGAGGATCCTTAAGTCTAATTGACTAGAGGAACCTCGAGTTAAAGGTTTTGAGGTATTTGCCTAGACTAGCACCAAGGGCAAAATACCCGTGCACTCAAGGCGTAGTTTTGCCGTTGAGTTTTGGCTTTGGTGTGTGCATCTTTGGAGGCCACACACTTGGCTGGCTCTTTGGAACGTGGAAGAGCTTGCTGAGTTCGAGAAAAGCTTGTAGATTGGAGGGAGGACTGGAGGAGTCTACAGTTCAAGTAAGTCTTTTTCTTTCTTTATTTTAATTAGAGTTCTTATGATAGTTAGCATGTTTAGGTTTATGTTTTTTTGCATGTTTTATGAGTTTTATGCTTAGAATATATAGTAACATGACTAGACTTGTAGAATGATCAAAACAAATGGGTCTTGGGCAAAAGGAAAGCGACATCATAATGTTAATAATTATTTATTTTTCCGCTGCGCACTCGCGGCCGCTTCCCAACAGTGGTATCATCGCGCCGTTTTTGTTTTGATTAGTTCTCACTCATTGGAACTCGAAATTGGGTGTGTAAAAGCTCGTTGGAAATCTGACACCATGAACTTAATTTTAGGCACAAGTTGTACATGATTTGGTTAAGATTTGAATTGTGAAATTGCATTTAAAGTTCACGCATCTGCATAAAAATGTGAACAGTAAATTTATTTGATGCCGGTATTGTTTTAATTGGTTCTCTCTCATTTGAACTCGAAATTGGGTGTGTAAAAGCTCGTTGGAAAGCTAACACCCTAAACTTAATTTTGGGTACAAGTTTTGCATGATTTGGTTAAGATTTGAATTGTGAAAATGCATTTAAAGTTCACGCATTTGCAGAAAAACGTGAATAATAAATTTATTTGAATAAAATAAAATACAATATCATAATTAAATATTAATCAAAGTCATTTAATGCCTAAAATAATTCCAACATATTAAAACTCATATGCTTGATGATTCTATGTATGATTAGAATTGACATGATTATTTTAGAGTGCAAGCATCTAGAGACTTTATAAGAAATAAATAGTTTATTGTTTATCCATTAGCTAAGTAATTATTCCGTGATGAACTTAGAGATTTATTACATTTAAGGCTAATAAATATAAATCATTTGTTTATAATAAAAGACATTATAAAAGATACAAGTGGGTTGGGACCAAGGGGTTAATAAAACTTTCCAAACTAAAGTTAATTGAACCAAATGTATTACTAGAGTTAGATAATGATTTGGTGTCTTCCTTCACTCACTACCTTTTTATGGCCAAAAGGAAAAGCTGTGAAGAAATCTAGATAATCATTTACTCAAAGCTTACCTTAAATCATATTTAAAGTGTTAGATTAATTTGGAGGATCTATTGTTTATTCATGTCACCAAGGCGATAAGAGCCTAAGAGGTAAGGGTATTTAAGAGAGTTCGCTCCACCATCCCTCTGGGAAATTTTCAATGGAGGAATCCATTTGACAGTTATTCACTTAAACTTGCTAAAATCCTCAATAATAATTTAAGTCTAAAATCTGCCTCCCATTGTAAAGTATAGACCCAAATGGCTTAAACTGTATTGGCAGGACTAGGCTTTACCAGACTGACCAATGCCAATTTGTCCATAAATCGTACTATTGACAATGGTTTGACTTTTCTGAGTCATAAGAAGCAGCGACCCTTAGGCGTGGTCTTATAACTTAGTGGAAAAGATTGGGTCTCCACGAGGACTAGCATAAGCTATGACATGTTTGATTGCCCAACCTAATGATCAAGGAATTGTGATTTATATCATAAATTGGTTGGGAACCTACCTAATTATCATATTTTATAACGACCGGCCCTAGTCGGAGTTATGAAATGATGATAATGGGATCCTTGCCCACAAGAAATCCATCATATTGGGGTTGATGTGATTTGCTTAAAATTTTAAAACAATTGAGTGAGAGAAAATTCATAATATTAAAAGCCCATGTTATTATGAAACATTAATGAAAAACATATTCCTAATTTTAACATTCTCTCTTAACAGGTGGGTTAAAATATTTCACAAACATTCAAATGGCAAACAGAGTATCACTTCGTTTCATCCTTGATGAGCATAAGCTCAAAGGGGACAACTACAATGACTGGTTTAGAAATCTTAAAATTGTCTTACGACAAGAAAATATTTTCTATGTTCTTGAAAGACCGTTTCCCCCTGAACCCGCAGAAGATGCTGACCAAAATACATTCGATGCTTGGAAGAAACACGTCGATGATGATGAGCAAGCAGTTTGCATAATGCTTGGCTCTATGTCAGACGAACTTCAGAAAGCTCACGAAGATATGGATGCTCAAACCATCATCTTTCACTTGAAGGAGTTGTATGTAACTTCCGTTCATACCGTGAGATTCCAAGTGTCATGTGCCTTATTCCAAACAAGGTATAATGAAGGATCTGTTAGTGGACATGTGCTTAAGATGATTGGCCACATTGAAAAATTGGCCAACCTCGGGTTCATCATGGATCATGAGATATGTCAGGATCTAATTCTTCAGTCCTTACCAAAAGAATTCTCTAACTTTATTATGCAATTTCATCTGTCTGATAAAGAAGCTACTTTAGCAGAATTGCACAATTTGATAAAGCAAGTAGAGAAGGACTTGAAACCGGAGCTTAAAACATCTGTCATGCTTACGGGTACAGACCTGAAGCCACGAGGCCCAAAGAAAAATAAGGGCAAGGCCAAGGCTCCAGATCACCTAAAGCCCAATGGTAAGGTGGAGAAGAAAAATGGAAAGGGAAAATGTTTCTTTTGTGGAAATAAGGGTCATTGGAAGAAAGACTGCAGATCCTTGAAAGCCAAGGAAGCTAGAGAAGCCCAAGAGGCCAAGAAGCCCAATGCTTCAGGTATGTTGTATGTGATTGAACTATATTATCAAAATTCTGAACCTTCTACTTGGGTGCTTGACATCGGTTGTGGGACTCACTTGTGTAACAATGTGCAGGGCCTGAGAAACAGTAGGAGACTCCGTCATGGGGAGGTTGACTTACGCATGGGTAATGGAGCAAAACTGTCTGCATTGTGCGTGGGGACTTATTCATTAGTTTTGCCGAATGGTTTAGTTTTAGACTTAGAAGATTGTGTTTATGTACCTTCTCTAGTAAAGAACATCATTTCAATTTTTTCTTTATGTAATAAAGGCTTTTCATGCCTAATAAGTTGTAATGAATGTTCTATTTATTTCAATGAAATAAAATATGGAGATGGTATTTTGAATAATGGTATCTATGTCTTACAAACTAACAAAGAATGTCCAACCTCTAATATATACAACATTAACTCGAATAATCTCAATGAATCACTTCTATGGCACAGTCGCTTAGGTCATATCAATGAAACAAGATTAACTAAGCTACATAAGGATGGGTATTTCAGACCCTTCATATATAAACCTTATGGAACTTGTGAGTCTTGTTTACTTGGTAAAATGACCAAATTACCCTTCAAAGGTAAAAGACAGCGTGTAGCGAAGACATTAGAACTCATACACTCTGATGTATGCGGACCAATGTCAGTCACCGCTAGAGGTGGATTCTCCTACTTCATTACCTTTATCGATGGTCATTCGCGATATGGGTATGTGTACCTTATGCGGTACAAATCTGAAGCCTTTGAGAAATTCAAAGACTTCAAGGCTGAAGTAGAAAACCAGCTTAATAAAAGTATTAAGTCACTAAGGTCTGACCGAGGTGGGGAATACTTAAGCAACGAATTTCAAGATTACTTGAGAGAAAATGGCATTGTTTCCCAGTAGACTCCTCCGAGAACTCCACAGTATACTGGGGTCTTGAAAGACCGTTTCCCCCTGAACCCGCAGAACATGTTGACCAAAATACATTCGATGCTTGGAAGAAACACGTCGATGATGATGAGCAAGCAGTTTGCATAATTCTTGGCTCTATGTCGGACGAACTTCAGAAAGCTCACGAAGATATGGATGCTCAAACCATCATCTTTCACTTGAAGGAGTTGTATACATCTTCCGTTCATACCGTGAGATTCCAAGTGTCATGTGCCTTATTCTAAACAAGGTATAAGGAAGGATCTGTTAGTGGACATGTGCTTAAGATGATTGGCCACATTGAAAAATTAGCCAACCTCGGGTTCATCATGGATCATGAGATATGTTAGGATCTAATTCTTCAGTCCTTACCAAAAGAATTCTCTAACTTTATTATGCAGTTTCATCTGTCTGATAAAGAAGCTACTTTAGCAGAATTGAACAATCTGATAAAGCAAGTAGAGAATGACTTGAAACCGGAGCTTAAAACCTTCGTCATGCTTACGGGTACGGACCTGAAGCCACGAGGCCCAAAGAAAAATAAGGGCAAAGTCAAGGCTCCAGATCACCTAAAGCCCAATGGTAAGGTGGAGAAGAAAAATGGAAAGGGGAAATGTTTCTTTTGTGGAAAGAAGGGTCATTGGAAGAAAGACTGCAGATCCTTAAAAGCCAAGGAAGCTAGGGAAGCCCAAGAGGCCAAGAAGCCCAATGCTTCAGGTATGTTGTATGTGATTGAACTATATTCTCAAAACTCTGAACCTTCTACTTGGGTGCTTGACACCGGTTGTGGGACTCACTTGTGTAACAATGTGCATGGCCTGAGAAACAGTATGAGACTTCATCATGGGGAGGTTGACTTACACATGGGTAATGGAGCAAAACTGGCTGCATTGTGCGTGGGGACTTATTCATTAGTTTTGCCGAATGGTTTAGTTTTAGACTTAGAAGATTGTGTTTATGTACCTTCTCTAGTAAAGAACATCATTTCAATTTCTTCTTTATGTAATAAAGGCTTTTCATGCCTAATAAGTTGTAATGAATGTTCTATTTATTTCAATGAAATAAAATATGGAGATGGCATTTTGAATAATGGTATCTATGTCTTACAAACTAACAAAGAATATTCAACCTCTAATATATACAACGTTAACTCAAATAATCTCAATGAATCATTTCTATGGCACAGTCGCTTAGGTCATATCAATGAAACAAGATTAACTAAGCTACATAAGGATGGGTATTTCAGACCCTTCAAATATAAACCTTATGGAACTTGTGAGTCTTATTTACTTGGTAAAATGGCCAAATTACCCTTCAAAGGTAAGTGACAGCGTGCAGCGGAGACATTAGAACTCATACACTATGATGTATGCGGACCAATGTCAGTCACCGCTAGAGGTGGATTCTCCTACTTCATTACCTTTATCGATGATCATTCGTGATATGGGTATGTGTACGTTATGCGGTACAAATCTGAAACCTTTGAGAAATTCAAAGACTTCAAGGCTGAAGTAGAAAACCAACTTAATAAAAGTATTAAGTCACTAAGGTCTGACCGAGGTGGTGAATACTTAAGCAACGAATTTCAAGATTACTTGAGAGAAAATGGCATTGTTTCCTAGTGGACTCCTCCGAGAACTCCAAAGCATAATGGGGTCTCCGAAAGGAAAAATCAGACATTATTAGATATGGTTCGATCAATGATGCCAGACACGGATCTACCTTTTTCATTTGGGGTCTTGCTTTAGAAACTGCAACACTACTACTAAACCAAGTTCATTCCAAGACTGTTAGTCAAACACCATATGAGTTATGGTCTGGGAAACGTCATAGTCTTAGTTATCTAAGAGTTTGGGGATGTGACGCATATGTTAAGCTCATACAAACTAACAAATTGGATGATAAGGCAGTTAAATATAAGTTTGTAGGATATGCCTTGAACTCAAGAGCATATATATTCTACGTCCCAAATGAACAAAGAACATTTGTCTCACGAAATGCTAAATTTCTAGAGAATGAATTCCTTCTCAAGAAATATAGTGGGAGTAGACTTGACCTCGATGAGGTACGAGAAGAACAAACTAACATAGAACTAAACCCCGGGCCCTTCAAAAGGGTAGCGACGGAACAACCACAAGGTTATGAACTCAGAATGTCTGGTAGGGAAAGACATGAGCCTGAAAGATATGGTTTCCATATTGATGAGGAACATGATCAGGTCATTGATAATGACGATCCCACCAGTTATGACGAAGCAATGCGTGACATTGATTCAGTCAAGTGGCTTGAGGCCATGAAATCCGAAATAGACTCTATATATCAGAATCAAGTCTGGGACTTGGTAGATGCACCTGAAGCGATAAAATCCATAGGCTGCAAGTGGATTTACAAGCATAAAACTGATGCAGAATGCAACATCCAAACCTATAAGGCTAGGTTGGTGGCGAAAGGTTATAGACAAATCCAAGGAATTGACTATGAGGAAACCTTCTCGCATGTTGCAATGATAAAGTCCATTTGAATTTTACTGGCACTAGCTGCACACTTTGATTATGAGATTTGGCAGATGGATGTCAAAACAACTTTCCTTAATGGGAACCTCCTAGAGGAAGTCTATATGACACAACCTTAGGGGTTTGCATCTAAGGATGATCATAATAAAGTATGCAAGCTTAAACGATCCATTTATGGACTCAAGCAAGCCTCCAGAAGTTGGAATATACGATTTTATGAGACAATCAAAGAATTTGACTTAATCAAAAATGTAGACGAGCCGAAAAATAGTGGGAATGCTGTTGTATTTCTTATATTATATGTCGATGACATATTAATCATCGGGAATGATATTCCCATGATGCAAGCCACCAAGTAATGGTTATCTCAGAATTTCTCCATGAAAGATTTGGGAGAAGCAGCCTACATCCTCGGCATTAAGATCTACTGTGATAGATCTAAGAGGTTGTTAGGACTTTCTCAATCTACGTACATAGATAAAGTTTTGAAAAGATTCAAAATGGAAGATTCCAAAAGAGGTAATTTACCTACTTTTCATGGAATCAAATTATCTAAGGAGCAATGTCCACATACTCTTTCGGATAGAGAGCGTATGAGTATGATCACTTATGCTTCAGGAATAGGATCGATCATGTACGCCATGCTATGTACAAGACCTGATGTCTCTTATGCTCTTAGCATAACGAGCAGGTATCAGGCAAATCCTGGTGAGCAACACTGGGCAGCTGTCAAAACAATCTTCAAGTATCTAAGAAGAATTAAGGATGTGTTTTTGACATACGGAGACTGTTCTGAGATGAAAGTCATTGGTTACTGTGATGCGAGCTTTCAGACCGATAGGGATGACAGCAGATCGCAAACAGGATATCTGTTTACTTTGAATGGCGGTACTGTCAGTTGGAAAAGCTCAAAGCAGTCAACTACAGTGGACTCCACCACTGAAGCCGAGTATATTGCAGCATCTGAGGCAGCTAAAGAAGCGGTCTTGATAAAGAAGTTCATCATGGAACTGGAAGTGCTTCATGTGATAAAAAATGGCATCACGATGTACTGTGACAACACGGGCACCATTGCTCAATCAAAAGAACCAAGGTCCCACCAAAAATCCAAGCATGTACTCAGACGATTTCATCTCATCAGGGAGATTGTTGAGAGAGAAGAAGTTATTATAGAGAAAATACCCACAGAAGATAATCTTGCAGATTCTCTGACTAAAGGGTTGACTCAACAAAAGCATGATAGGCACACCCGAGAGTATGGTGTCCAGATTCATACTAGTTGGCTATAGTGCAAGTGGGAGATTGTTAGGGATATGCGCTATACCCAACTTGTGGATGGGTTATATGTACATGTACTTGTAATATTTTCATTAATTAATAAAATGACAATCTTTATTATAAGTGTCTTACATAACTTATATGAATCATCAACACTGTAATAAAGCCCTTGGAGTAATAAGACGATGGCTTCCACGCCTTATGAGAATTATTACTCTTAAATGTTCATAGTCATAGTTTTGTGAATAATCTAGGCGTTCATAAAGCGGAGAGACTAGCATGATGTATGATCCGCCCTTAAGTGGGGTAGTCGATCTCATAGGCTACTAGCGGAGATCCGTCCGCTTGGTGTATCACATGGATGCATGAGTTGCTCGAGTCTATCGAACTGACCGCCGAAAGTTTTCATATGGAGTGTTTATCCCATGTGTCTGTGAGAACTTTCATGTATCGATTATATGACTAGTCCTTAGACTTGAGGTCTTTACAATCTTATTTGTGGATCAAATAACTTTGACATTCTCATTCCCTGGTTCAAAAGATCATGTCATAAGGGTATGATTGGGTCATTTGTTGAAACATATGAAGTTTGTAAAGATACAACAGAGAATCGTCACTCTCTCAGATAATATTTTCTTATAAGAGTAGTATTCCAGTTCGCGGGTTGATATGTGTGATCAGTGCTTGAGACTGTGGCCACAACGGAAGAATCATGTGAGATTCTTGGGTTAGCACGATTCATGACACTATCAACATCATACCTTTGACCATATGGGTAGACACTTTCCGTACCCTAGGTCAATAGGTGGGGATACAGTGAGACGAGAGATCGTATCATATGTAAATCGCATACAGAATGGGTATATATATATTTCTTTCTCATTTGGGGGCCTTGGCATGTTACTATATGTCAACCTTGGTCGTTGAAATCGAACGACCATCTGATCGGATGATAATTTATGTTCGATTAAATTATCACGATTCATTTCATGTCCAACTTGAGGGGAACCCAAAAGGTCACACACAACAAAGTCGAAATCAATGGTTAATAGTGCACAGTACATTATTTAACAGCATATATGATTGCTGTAGGAATTGTTCATAAATGGTTCAATATGTTTAATTATTGAACAGATCATTTATGAGGTTCCATAGTGGCTTAGGGATTGGTGAATGACAACATGGGCACTTTGGGAATTGGAATAAAAAAAATACTATTCATGTGAATAGTACCTCGTGAATAGTAAAATTTTTTTGTTATTTTTGTTATTTGTTTTGAATTCCAATTCGGCCCAAACTCTTATTAGGGTTTTATAATCTCATTAAACCACTAAATTAAGATCCAATGGCTAAGATTAAATTGGCTTTTATCCCACATCAGATTCTTAATTAATTTTGTTGTCTTTGGAGCACTATATAAATCCAAAGAATTCTTCACAAATTTTTGCACCAAACCTTTCAAATCTTGGGTTTATATAAATGAGCAACTCTAAAGTTTTAAGAGTAAGCCACTGATTTTGATGATCCTTTAGTCTAATTGACTAGAGGAACCTCGAGTTAAAATTTTTGAGATATTTGCTTAGGCTAGCACCAAGGAAAAAATACATGTGCACTCAATGCGTAGTCTTGCCGTTGAGTTTTGGCTTTGGTGTGTGCATCTTTGGAGGCCACACACTTGGGTGGCTCTTTGGAACGTGGAAGAGCTTGCTGAGTTCGAGAAAAGCTTGTAGATTGGAGGGATGACTGGAGGAGTCTACGGTTCAAGTAAGTCTTTTTCTTTCTTTATTTTAATTAGAGTTCTTATGATAGTTAGCATGTTTAGGTTTATGTTCTGTGCATGTTTTATGAGTTTTATGCTTAGAATATATAGTAACATGACCAGACTTGTAGAATAATCAAAACAAATGGGTCTTGGGCAAATGGAAAGCGACATCATAATTTTAATAATTATTTATTTTTCCACTGCGCACTCGCGGCCGCTTCCCAACAGCTTTGAGGTTATGTCGTTTTGATGAAAATAAATTAAAGCATGTATATGAGATCCTAAAGAGAGCTGTTCGGTTAGGCTATTGTTTTATGTTGATAAAATCGTTATTTTTGGCTGACGTTTTTTTTTGGAGACACTAGACATATGGACTAATGACTCTGTAAAATTTCAACTCAATTAGAATTCGAAAAGGTCG
This sequence comes from Zanthoxylum bungeanum, assembly GCA_019454045.1. Classification (NCBI taxonomy): domain Eukaryota; kingdom Viridiplantae; phylum Streptophyta; class Magnoliopsida; order Sapindales; family Rutaceae; genus Zanthoxylum; species Zanthoxylum bungeanum. The sequence goes on along the minus strand of SKCR01019391.1, from coordinate 78,146 downwards.
CCTGCTACGCGAAACAATCTGTTGGACAGAACCTGAAAATTCAGGATGGCAGACTCTGCAGGACTAATTTGTAAAATTCTGAAAGTTTTAGGAATTTTTTGCAAATACCCAAAACGATCAGAGGTGAAATTGTAATTTTTGAAATTTCAAATATTTTACAAAATTTCCAGAATTAAAATTTGAGTATGATTAGAATTCTATTTTCATTAAAATTGTTTTTGGAAAGAATTCTAATAGAAATTGAGTTGTTTCTAGTTTTGAACTAAATAACTTCTTGGGAAGTTAAACCCATATAAAATTTTGATTGGATTAAAATTAAATCACAAAAAGAATCCTAATACAACTTTGATTATATATTTTAATTATTTAATATAATTAAAATATTAATTGATAATCAAAGTATAATCTTTTAAAAGTTTCAAGATTAGTAATAGGATTATTCAAGCCAAGAAAGCCTAAGACTTTCTCGAACAAAGAAGTACTAAAGAGAACTCTGTCACCAAGGCGATAAGAGCCTAAGAAGGTAGGGACTTAAGTGGTATTTATTGCATGCATGTTAAATTAATATAGATTAATTTAAATAATATATTGTTTACATCAACAACAACATAACCACGATCTTTAAAGTGGTTTTGGAAGAAAATTTTAAATTTCAGTCACATGGATGCTTCCGCGCTAACCCCAAAACATAACATAAACTACTTATATTACAATTATTACTTGAAAATTTACATTAAAACCTACATATACAAGACAATGATACATTAGTTATGGTTAGAGTCGATTCTGGATTTTGAGTGATTTTAGACGAATTCTTGAAAATGAAAATCCTAAATAAAATTTATTAATTAATAACAATATAGGAAATATTTAGAAGCCAGAACCTACAAAAATTTTCCCCACCAGAGTTTAAGCCGTCTATTTCTTAGAATAGATTCTAGTTATGACTATATGGCTATTGATAAACAAAATCATCTGGCTGGCTTAGGAGTAGTATTCAGAGACAGAGAGGGTAAAGCAACTCTAATTGCAGTTAAATGCATTAACTCTGATGGAGATGTGGAGGAAGCAGAAGCAGAAGCTGTTAATTTTGGTTTACAAGTGGCGGAGGAGGCTAGAATGAATAGAATGATTATTGAGTCTGATTGTAAACAAGTGGTAGACTTAGTTTGTAACAGGAAGGGCACAAGAAAAGAAATTTTCTGGACCATTAACGAGATAAAGGAGAAGATGTTGAAGCATAGTAGTGTTTCGATGTTCCATATCCCCAGATCTTGTAATGGCTTTGCCCATGAGATTGCAAAGATAGCTGTAGGTTTTCTTTGTCCTGTTTAGTGGAAAGATGTTTTCCCTTCAGAAGTAAAGTGTATTGTTGACTCTTTTCAGTAATGTAATATACCTTTGAACTTTTCAAAAAAAAAAAAAAAAAAATATGCCCTATGAAATCATTCCTTATTATTATTATTATTATTATTATTATTATTATTATTATTATTATTTTTATTATTTACGCCTGTGCTTATAAGTAGTGTGAATTTTTTATTCCCCTGTGAAGCAGAGAATTTTATTTCTTAGAAAAGTATAAACATTGCATTTACATTATTAGGGTCAAACTTATTAGTCTAATCTGAGCATAGCAAAAATTACAAGTTCAAATTGAATAACAACATGAAATGTGGGAAAATTTGGTGAGACTGGTAGCATTTGACCTGATGGAATTAGTCTTATTCAGTTTCCCATCCAATTTAATAATTAGTTAAATGTTCACTTACTTTTTTTGGTTAAATTAAATATCAATGACATCTAAATATCATTACGTGATAACAAGCCCTCAATGAACGTGGTTTGGTAGTGTATGATTAATGATCTCACCTTAATGTTCTGGGTTCGCATCCAGAAAATATTTTTTTGTAAGAGTCTGTGATAGTCAGTGGTTTTACCTGCTCCGTTTAAGCACAATAATGAGTGGTTTGACAACGGAATTTCCAACGATTGCAAAAAAAAAATATGTGCAACAAATTACATTCGAAGTTTTGAGATCAATTCAAGAAGAAAACAATTTCTCCAGTAATGTTAAAATGAAAAAAGATAATTTTTTTTTTTTTTTGAGAAACTACTAGATAATTGAATCAATTAAAATTTTCAATTCTAAATTTCATTAATTGAAGAGATAAGCTGCATTAAGAAATTTATATTGGTTGAATTTACTTTAATTTAATTTTGCATGCAATTAGAAATAGCATTTTTGCACATTCTCCTTAATCTTTATCATTTTTTAAGTTTCTCTTTAATTCAGGTACGGAGCTCTCTTATTAAAAGATGATAGTTGAATGCATCACTATTTGTTTTGAAAAATTGTTGTTCCAAACACTTACGATTAAATAAATAATTATGTTTTAAAAAGTTATAAGTTCAAAGAATTCATATCAACGAATTCATTAAAAGCTACAAAATCATTTAATAGAATTTGTTTTTTTAAAAAAATATAATTTTATGAATTTATTTAATATCTAACTGTTTTTATTAAATTTGATTTTATTTTGTTGTTTAAAAAAAAAGATTTTATAAACAATAATAAATATTGAAAAATTATTCAAATTAATCCTTTCCCTACTGGTTGTCAGAAAACCTAGGCTTTGTGAAATAGCTTAATGGGGAAGGGGGAGAGTTTGGCATTCAATTTAAGGCCCTGTTTGGTCAAATTTGAATTCGAGTTTTTATGGAGATTTGTGTGTTAGTTTTTGTTTATTTATTTTCCTAAAAAAAAATGCTGATTTTGGCCAACTACCCAGAGTCACATATATCAGACTTGGTTTACAATTAATTCCGAGTATAGGTTTTAGAATATTAGCTTGAATTTAGTCAATTTAAAATTGAATTAATTAAACTAAATATGTATGTAAATTAATAAAATAATCATTAGCGACAATATTGAACAACAATCAACGTATAAAATGGAGTCAACTACGATAATTAAATTTATACAAAACATTATACTAGTAACATGTCACTATCAACTTGTAAGCATTTTTTTTACATGAATTATATATTTAGCATATTCATGTCTAATTTTATTAGATTTGCATTTCGACATTATGATTTACTTTTTAGATTCTCTCTTTGGTTGATAATATATAAAAAGAAATACATGAAATAGACGATTGACATTTTTAATGTGAAAATCTCAATTTATGTTTTTTTATTATTATATATAATCATGGTCTCATCTCATGATAACCCAATTCCCACCATATCCATAAGATTAGGTTGAAACCATAAATTTCTTGTTTTCAATCAAAGATTTGACTAACCGAATTTGTTGGGTTAACTTGATCTATATGCTTCTTTGATAGAGATAGAGAGAGATAATTTGTCTATAATTGTATGGTGTGATAGGGATTGAAAGCAATTGTGAAATGACACTTCAATCTACCATATCATCAATTTTTCCAAAAGCCATCTCAATTACCAAACCAAACAACTTTGGTGCACTGTTGTTATGGGAAAAAATGAGCTTAAAGTCAGAATTAGCCCAATCAGATGAAACAGACTCACTAGTACAAGAAACTCAATTGAGGAAGAATTCGGCCCACAAGGCTTGATACCGATTCGAGCCCGTAGGTTGTAAGAAATAATCGTCAATCTCGTTGAGTCACTTAAAACGCGATTTCCCCAGGAGTATCCACTAGCTCAGCCCATCCCGAAGCTCGCAAATCGACATATTGTTAAGGTCGTTGCTTGCAAATCGTTTCACACGACCCAAAGGCCTCATAAAGCTCAGAACATCTAATAAAGGGAAGAGAACCACCTCAAGGTAGTTGTATCACCATAGATCGTTCCCTCCAATTTAAGAAGATATTAAATTCCAATAATTTAGGGATAATTATTGCCCACAATTATCTCCAATGGTTACCATATTTTTGCTATTGTAACGCTCCCCAATACTATAAATAGGGGAAACCCATTGTAAGGAGAGAGAAAACCTTACAGAAACTCTGCCTAATTCATGAGAGAATTATAAGCTCTTGAGATTTCCATTAGCACAATCAATAAAATTAACTCGTAGACATAGGCCTCTAATTTGTCGAACCACGTTAAAAATAATGTATATTCTTTTATTTCATTTGATTTTGGTGTTGATCGGTTTTGACCATCAACATTTTGGCGCTAGAAGGAGGACCCCTCCAAACGAAATTCCACAAAACTCTTATTGCAAACCTGCAAGGAATGGGCATTAGCCGCGTTGCTTCGAATAACAATATTGGCCGAAGAAGCTCGCATGCCGATGGTGGCGGCGTGCTTCCCCAAATCCCTCTAATTTCAGTTGAGGACAAGAGATGAGGAAAGAATCGGCTTGGGCCTTAAGTCATGGAATGAGATAATACGGGCCAACCGTGTGACCTTCAAGCGTGGATCGATAGGCAAAACAAGCTAGAGAATACAATGCATGAAGTGCTGCAAACTATGCATGAAGTGCTGCAAACTATGCAGAAATTGGCTCAAAATCAACCCATGTCCGAGCAGTAGAATATGGGACTACAAAGAGCTCAAGAAGTGGCAATGAGTAACTATGTACATTCTCAACTATTGTCATCTCGGGGCCGAGCTAGTGACCGCGAGCAATACGAAGCCAACTACGTAAGATGAGAACACGAGCTGAGAGGCTCACCCGATCAACAAGGTAATAACTGTGGTCGATATATTTCCATTGACGATCTTGGTCTCTATCATGTCAAACTTAACAGGAACAGAGGTGAACAGTCGACCTATAGCCTTTCAGACAGAAAATAGGCACAACCACATCAGCCTGAACATCGCGACCTCAGAGAATCGCCACAACGTTCGAATGCTGGTCAGGCACAACGAAACGACAGACATGGCAAATTACCATAGTAGTAGCGATGAATGCAGAACTGACTGAATTCCCCACATCCTGCAAATCATGAATCACGATCGAGAGGTCATCACGAAGGGAATCAATAGCACAAGCCTCGAGAGAGAAAGACAGTGACATTCGCGAACTCATACGATGTCTAGAAAGGTTGGAATATGGACAGACTGCACATGCAAAACCTGTGAATAAATACACTGAACGAAGCTCATTCACACGATTAATCATCAATGAGCCATCGCCTGATCACTTCAAGATGCCTAATATCCTCATCTATGAAGCGGAAAATGACATGTTCAGTCATTTGGATGTGTTCAACGTACATATGAACTTAGTAATGATGAACAACATAGTAAATTATAGGTATTTCCTAGCGACATTGGGCTAGTAAAGTGCCCAGAAAATGGCTACAAGGTCTACCAACGAGAAGCATATCGAGCTGGTAGCAATGCCAGAAGATGTTCCTCCAATAATACCAGACTCTTATGAGGCAACTAGTCTCATTGTGCCACCTCGCGACGATCTACCAAAAACAAGGCGAGCAGTTGAAAGACTACTTGACTCATTTTCAGAGAGATACGAGCTACGTTGATAGGTTATCTTATGAGAGCGTGCTGACAGTGATCTCGACAGGTTTAGACAAGAACAACAAACTTTACAAGAGTATCTACAAGTCCCCCGTGAGGACCCTGGATGAGTTCTACGAACGAGACCAGCAATACATCCTCATGGAGGAAATGTTTGGCTTGAAGAAAACCTTCCACGACAAAAGAAGTAGGGAAGCGAGCTCAAATAATAAAATCAAAAGAGACAATGACCAAATGAGTGGTAGAGACCGAGATGAGCACAAAATAGACGATCTCGCCCAACTATCAGCTACCAAGAAAGCAAGGAGCGATAGCTTTCAGCAGAGGATGGGTCGTTTTGATGTATATGCTCAGTTATCAGACACTTGTGACATGATTTTTACGACGGAGCGACACAGAGAAGACTTCGGGGAACCTCCCCAATGATATCCCTTAGAAGAAATATTAAGAAGTTATGCCACTACCACAACGACGTCAGACATTCGAATGTGGATTGTTTCGAGCTGAATGATGCAATAGAAGATTTAATAAGGAGATGGCACATGCGGGACCATGTGGTTCAACTCGGAGGACAATCACAGCGACGTAGTGATCAACCCTTACCACGACAACAACAAAGGGGTGATACCTTACAAGACCATGCCCCAACAAATAAGATCACCATCAACATAATCCATGGGGGCTCGCATATAGTTGAAATGTCGAACAAGTCCCATTCTCGATATGCCAATGAGGTTGCCCGACCCCCAATGATCTTCATGGAAACTAAAGACCGACCTCGACAGTTCGCCAAACTCGAAAGAATCACCTTTGGTGCAGAGGATGTCCGAGGTGTACACTAGCCTCATTATGACGCCATTGTTGTCAAGATAATTATGGGAAACATCGACATGCGATGAGTAATGATTGATAATGAGAGCTCGATCAAAGTACTGATCAAAAACACTTACGACCAGATGGATTTAAGACTCAAACATTTGAAGTCCGTACCTGAACTGCTCTATGAGTTTACTGGAGATTCAGTGATACCAAAGAGGATAACCACATTACCTTTGACCCTTGGCGAGCTCGAGAGATCCGTGACTATGCTAGCATATTTCCTTATGATAGATTATGCGTTGGCATACAATGCGGTACTAGGGTGACCAACTTTGAATGACTTGGAGGTCATCATGTCAACGTGGCACTTGTGTGCAAAGTTCCCAACTCGGAATGAGATTGGCTGCATACGAGGTGAAAAATAACAAGCACAGTCGTGCTACGAGATGGTGATAAAGTTGGGTTCCCATAGTAGAGATATAAGGATGATGGTACAAAGACCACTAGCAACGCATGAGATTGCGACCTGGACCCCAGAGATATATACTGCAATGATTAAACGGGGCCAATGGAAGAATTATAGGATGTGCCTCTAGGCAACAACCAAAACAAATGCATTAAAGCAGACAATAATCTGAAACCCACAATCAGAGAGCAATTGCTTGATTTTCTGAGAAATAACGAGGAAATATTTGCTTGAACACACAACGACATGATGGGAATTGACACCGATGTCATGTCTCACCGTTTAAACATCGACCTCAATCAAAAGTCGGTAAGACAAAAAATAAGATTGATGAATGCAGAACACTATGCCGCTCTAAAAAAATAAGTGGAAAAGCTCATCACCAACAAGTTTATTAGGGAGGCATATTACCTCACTTGGTTGGCCAATCCAGTACTAGTGAAGAATAAGAATGGAAAGTGAAGGACATGCATTGACTTTACCGACCTTAACAAAGTATGCCCAAAAGATGGCTTCACACCTCCAAAAATTGATCAGTTAGTAAATGCGACAGCGAGCCACGAGCTACTGAGCTTCATGGATGCCTATTCAGGATACAACCAAATCCCGATGTATGAACCCAACGAGGAGCATACATCGTTTATCACAGATCGAGGATTATACTGTTACAAGGTGATGCCATTTGAATTGAAGAACACATGGGTGACCTACCAGCGGCTTATTAACAGAATGTTTGCGAAGTTGATCGAGAAACCATGAAAGTGTATGTTGATGACATGCTAGTGAAGTTAGATAACTCTTCTGTCACGTCTCATATCTCTCAGAAACGTTCAAAATCTTAAGGGAGTATCAAATGAAGTGGAACCCTCTAAAGTTTGCATTAGAAGTGGCCTCATGAAATTTATTGAGTTTTATGGTAAATCATAGAGGCATTGAGGCCAATCCGAAGAAGATAGAGGTATTAAGGGGCATACACTCACCTCGCACCCCAAAAGATATGCAGCGCCCGAACGGACAGGTCCTGACATTGATTAGATTTATTTCACGAGCAATAGACAAGTGTATTCCATTCTTTTATACTCTGCGTGGGAACAAGAAATTTGAATGGACTGACAAGTGTGAGGTCGTCTTCCAATAGTTGAAAGAATACATATGAATAGCTCTCTTACTGTCAAAACCGATGGACAGTGAGAAACTTGTGATTTATCTGGATGTTTCTAAGAATGCGATCAGTACAGCTCTCGTCTGAGAAGAATAAAAGATTCAACGACCTGTGTACTACGTGAGCAAGTGACTATTGGACGCAAAAACCAGGTACCCACTGATAAAGAAACTCGTATACTGCCTTGTCATGGCATCCCAGAAGCTGCATCCCTATTTTTAAGCTCACAACATTCGAGTGTTGAAGAGCTATCTGTTGAAGAAGGTGCTACAAAAACCAAATATCTCAGGGCGACTACTAAAATGGGCCAAAAAGTTAGCCCAGTACGAGATCGAATATAACCCTCGATCAATAATAGAAGGCCAGGCCTTACCAGACTTCATTTCTGAATTCACGGGCCTAACTAAGCGATCTGAAGAGACACCAGAAGAACGACCTAAAGTAGGAAGTGACGTTCAACACTGGGAACCATATGTGGATGAACCTCAACAAACGGCAATGCAGAGGCAGACATCCTACTAATAAGTCTCGAGAAACATGAGGTATAGTATGCACTTCATTTCGGTTTTTAGGCCTCCAATAACGAGGAGGAGTATGAAGCATTGCTCACATGGCTGAGATTGGAAATTGAGCTACGTGCTCGGAATGATAAAATCTACATCGATTCACAGTTGGTTATGCGTGAGATCAACGTCAATGACCAAGCCCGCGATGAAATGATGGCAGCCTATCTCGAGTATGTTAGAAACATGTTTTAGGACTTTTCACACTATGAGATCCACCAAGTTTTGCGAGCTTAAACTCTCATACAGATGCTCTGTTCTGATTAGCGACATCACTGGATAAAAGGCTACTGAACAATATCCCAGTCGAGCTGGTGGAAAAACCAGTTGTAAAAAAGGCGAGCTGATGACGTCCGTTCAATTATCTCATAACTTTTAGATAGATCCCATAGTAGCATACTTGGAAGATGATGTCGTTCTTTATGACAAGAATGAGGTGAGAAGACTTTGCCCGAGCTGCGAGGTATTGTATCTATGATGACCAACTTTACAATAGGATGTTTATGACCCCGCTACTACGGTATATTGACAGGGAGGACACGACCTGTGTATTACACGATATCCACTTTGGTCATTGTGGGAATCACGTGGGAGGGATATCTTTGGCCCATATAGCATTGCGAAAAAGGTCCTATTGCCCCACGAATAAACAAGATGCATTGGACTTGGTGAGAAAATATGACAAGTGCCAACACTTTGCAAAGGTCCCATGAGCTCCACCCACTTACCCGCAGTTTATGGTCAGCCAATACCATTTACGATCTGGGTCCTGTATTTGATTGGCCATTTGCTGACAGCTCTTGGAAATCGCAAGCATGCCATTATTACGATGGATTACTTCACCAAGTGGGCAGAAACGATGTCACTAAGCGCCATCTCTATGATGAAGATTGAGAAGTTTATGTGGACTATGATCATCAGACGGTTCGGGGTATCTTAGCAGGTCGTGACCGATAACGAGACTTAGTTTGATAGTAGATAGTTCAAACACTATTGTAAACAGTTGGGAATTATGAAAAGCTCGTCCTCAATGAGCCACCCACAAGCTAACAGTCAAATCGAAGCAATCAATAAGTTATTAAAGCAAAACCTAAAGACCAAGCTTGCTGACAAGAAGGGTCAATAGGTCGAGGAGCTGCTAAAGGTGTTATGGGCATACAGAACCACAGCTCGGACAACAGTTGGGGAAACTTTGTTCTCCCTCATTTATGGTTCATAGGCAATGATCCCTGCAAAGTTTGAGGTGTCATCATTCAGACGAACTTGTTTCCACCAAGAGCAAAACAACAACCTACTCTTGGCAAATTTGGACTTAGTCATGGATCATAACTCGCTCACGAGATGCCACTTATCGATAAAAAGTGGCTCGATTACGAACATTCAAATAAGGCAATCTAGTTATGTAATTGGTACTTCCCGACGCCCGAGAATGGGACCTCGATCCGAACTGATAAGAGTTATACATGATCCGCCGTGACCTGGGTAATGATGTTTATCACTTGTCAAACATGAATGGTGCTAACGTAGTTTATGCATGAAACGTGGAACATCTGCGATGTTATTGTATTTAAAAAACATGTTGTAATTTTATTATATTGGGGCCGTGATCTCGTACTCAATAAAAGACTTGAAATTCTCCATACTTTGTTAGTTGTTTGTATGTTATTGTGATATAGTGCCCCCGACAAACTATTAAGACATGCGATTTAAATTATTATTTTTTTGCGACATGATCATGCGACTTAAATTCGACTATATTTTATTTGTACTACTTGAGCGATACGAAAGTGAGGCATAAAATCAATTTTACTGAGGTCATACACTTCTTAATTTTAATAATTAAGACTTGAGCGACCTATGTAAAACACAACATAATAGCCTCGGTGATCAAGCCAACCAACAACAAGTTTAAAATTTGAAATATATTACAAGTGTTGGAGCTCATGAAAATGACACTAAGTGACTTAAAGCCTTCACCACATAGTGACGAGAAGTAAAACAACATTATTACTATATAGCGACATAAAAGAATTATGACATTCATTGAAGCAAAATGCTTGTTCATTCTTTATAAATAAATGAAAAGACACGTTAATAAAATGCATTATTTTTTAAGGAAAAAAGTACAAATAAAATAAGTTAAGCTTGAGGGAGCTTGTTCTTCTGTGAACGGTCGAATTCCTATAACCTGAAGACTAACACTTGTTGTATATTGAAATTGGAGTTCCAATGGTCTAACCCAATGAACCATAAGTAAGGGAAGCTCTTATAGACATGTGAGTATTCTTTGGAGCGAATATTGAATGACTCACAAATGATTCCTAACAGTTGATTGTATATACCACCGTCAATAGGAATCTTCTCGAGTCGAGTAGCATATGTGATCTTTTGACTATAAGATATCATTGATTTTGTGTGTGATCCTCTACACTTTGATGCCATGTATGTCAGACACCTTTCATGGTTTAGCCACTAGATGTTCGTTGGGTGTGGACCGATACACTCATTAATCAGTGCGTATCAAGATTGGATCTGTCAGTCTGCATTTGTACTATAAGGGGTTTAGGTATCCAAGTTTATGAGTCACGATTCTTAAGACTTTGGCCAAAACTGATCACCTAGGGTTGATCGCATATACATTAGAAATAATATTATGATTAGTTTTAAAGAATCATTGACATGTCGACAATTTGAGATGTGCGTATTGGAAACTTGGCAATATAATCTATGTTTCCTAAGCACAACACGGATAGTCTACGACGGTAAACATATGTGATGACTTTGACTTGTATAGTTCAGAAAGATCGTTCATGTTCTTCGTAATTTCGGAGGTGGCTAAATTGCATTCATTTGAACTAGGTTCATATGACGAGTGTGTTTGAACTCAGAGAGTCTCACAATATAAAGTGTACTCGTTGAGCATTCGAGTAGCCAATCATGTTTGATTATAAATAATTTTTGATATTATAATTATCAATCAAATTAATTAAGTGTTATTGGATAACATTAATTATTTACTAGACCAATTGGAATTAATTAGATTAATCCAAATTTTCACATAAAAGCTTTGTTCTAATTTCATGAATATCTCTACAATTTGAGGATATTTTGATAATTACAAAATATGTAATAATATGTGTACTTAACCTGATTTAATTGGATTGATCAAGTTGGTAGACAAAGTTGATAAGATTACACCTAATATGTATATTTAGACAAATTGGATTAAGTCCACCTAAAAGTTAATTAAAACTTTTATTAATTAAAAATTAAAAAATTGATTATAAAAGACACTGTTGAGTACTTTTTATTAAGCATGAAGTTAACCTAAAGATTTGTGAGAGAACCATTGTAAGTTCTCTACAATTTTGAACAAAGAGAAGAAGATTAGATCTTTCATCCAAGATTAATTGGTGAGTTTAATCTTCTTTAATAAACTATGTTTTTCATTAGTGATTTGATATTATTAGTAAAGCATATGATGTTGTATTATGTATTAGTTGCATAATAATATAGCTTGAAGTTGAAATTAGGTTGATAAATTGTGTATAGTTACTTTGGAAGCATAGAAACACAATATAGTTGTGATTGAATCAAATTTTATGCATGTTGGACATGAAACACAAAATTGGAGTTTTGAACTCTAGAGGAAAGCTTGGAGCTATGACTACCATTCTAGAATCACTTGACCACCTTTAAGTGACATAGAATTGTTCATTAGTTACTTCTTTATGAGATTCTTGTTTGGTTTATATTTTAAATTCAAAGTTATACATATATGTATTTTAAATACATTTATGTTTTGTAAAATATTTGTTAGTTTTTATAAACGTGATTTTGTTCTATAACTTGTTTTGATTTAAAATTAGATTTTAGGTGTTTGGAGAAATTTGAAGTGATTTGGGTTTAACAAGTTGAAATTACTTTCTGGAAATAATTTCTGCAGGTGCGCAGCGCGACGTGCAAGAGCTCACGGCGCGACGCGTAGAAAACTGGTGCTCTCGTACTTGCACGTCACAACACACGAGCACTATGCATCATGACGCGACGTATAAACTTGTTCTATGTAATGCGTCGAGAGTTGATGCTCTCGCACTTACGCATCGCAATTCTAGCGCACTGAAAACTTATTTTTCCCCGTTATGAAGTGCGAGTCACAACACGCAAGCACTATGCATCGTGACGCGACGTGTAAACTTGTTCTATGTAATGTGCCGAAAGCTGATTCTCTCGCAAGTACGCACCGCAATTTTAGCACGCTGAAAACTTATTTTTCTCCGTTTTGGAGCTTCCGGACTCCGATTTATCCCGGATTTTTCTTATGAACTCATAATGGAATATAATATTCCATTTAATTATTAAAAATACACCCATACTCTATATCCACGGGTAAAACATGATTCTACTACGCGGGGCACCTATCCGACCCTATGAGTTCTGCAACCGCCCCAACAAAAGCTCGCTGGTTGAAGTAATAGGGGCTTCGGCAAGGGCCGAGACACATCATAATTCAGCCATAACCTCGAGGATCCTGGAGGTCATCCCCTCACTAAGGAATTCAAAATTGTAGTTGTGAAACTGAAGCCAAATGGTGTAAAAGGCGTTCAACTGGGCCTCCTCCATGTCTTTTTTAGCCTCCTCAAGATTTATTTGTAGCCCTTGATTTAGTTGGTCAGGAGCAACGAGCATCTGGTTGACTATTTCCAACTCCTTATGTTGTTTCTCAACCTTGGCCGCCTTCTCATTGGCTGCATCAAGTTCAACCTCCAGTTCACGACCTTCGCCTCAACATCAACCTCTCAGCACGAAGGCAATCACAATCTTCCTCCAATACCGCGTTGACAACAATCAACTTCCTTTTCTCTACATAGGTCTCGGCTAGCTCTTTGCACGCTGCAACAAGGTCGCTCTTTATCTTGGTCGCTAAGCTAACCCCATCTTGTATTTTGAGGCCAAGTAGGGTGGTCTGCAAAAGAAAGAAAGATGTTAAAAACAAAAAATGACCTAAGTACATGAATTCGACTTAAAGACATGCTTACCTTAATTGCGAGGTTAACTTCAGCGGCCTCTCCCTCGGACACTGTAATTGATTCTGAAGTAGGAAGAGGGAGAGGCGTGTCTTGTCAGGCGTTGCTCACAATGGTCTTGCCCTTTTCGACTTCCACTCTGGCAAGAAGCGTAGAGTGGACTTGAATCTTAATCTGTAATTTTTTTCTTTTAAATAGTCGTAGATTCAATTGTCAATTCCACACTAACCAGATGATGCCTTCTAAATTATACTTCGTCTTTTTCAGACATCGGGGACAATGTCTCAAATTGTTTAAGGGGATGTTGACTTGATAATTTTCATTTGTATGTTTCGTTGCTGTGTTTTTCGTTTAAAAAAATTATTTTATGTTGATGTTTTATGTAAAAAAAAAGTTTTTCTTTTAAAGTTGGTTTTGCTTTGTTGTTATTTTGCATGTAAAAAAAAGCTATACACAAACTAACAATAAAATTTTTGACTAACCAAGTGGAATTGTTGCTTAGAGGTGGCTGAGCAAGGAGTTTTCACTCCTGAGACGCATCTCAAAATAATTCGCAACAAGTTATTTTTGTTCCGTTCTTTTTAAATTATATGAATTTGTGAATTCTCTATAATATTGATTAAATTTGATATTCATAAGCTCATTTGACAGGTATTATCAACGTACATGGTAACATATGATCATGAGTTATATGTGAGAATTTTTTAATATTCAGTTCTCTAGTTTGTTGGAGGTAGCACCGAAAAACGGTGAAATTTGTGTTTTTATTAAAAAAAATATAACCATGCTTTTACTAAGTAACCAGACATCTTGTCTCAGCAAGTAGTGATTGTTCGCGTAAAACGGTAGAGGTTGAGTTAGTTTAATAAAAATATGTGTGAATAAGTTCAATTTTGTAGCCTCTTTAACTCGAGCAATTAAGCCCGTAGGGGTATTTTAACATTTATAAATAAACTTTCATTGCCAAAAGGTGTGAACTCTAATATAATTTATGTTACTCTCTTTTCAACAAGACATGTCAATATTGTGATTACAATAAATTGATTAAACCTTGTTTTATAAGTGTATGAAAGAAAGGTAAAAAGTACGGGAGAATTTACTTAATTGATCATTTAGAAAGAAAGAAAACAATTATTAATTTGGATATGAATTTGTTTTTTAAAATTTTTTCGCTTAAATTACAAAGGACTAGTAATAAGCTGGTTGAGGGGTATGATGAACACTAAAAAATACACATTGATTAAAAGAAAAATTAATCATTTTACACGTGTAATTTCATTAATCCACTTAATTTAGTATATTTATAAAATAAAAATTAATTTATGTTTTATATATTCTTATTGTGATTTTTATTTCTTATGTAGGTGGAATAATACTTTGGATGCATAACTAGAAAAATGAACGTGACATTTGGATTTTAGGGCCAAAAACTTGAAAAAGCGTTCTAACATTGTACAAATTCAGAAATTCCAACCCTGCGCAATTTTCGTATTTTGGCCATAATTTTTTCTTCTGATATCAGATTGAAGTGATTCCAGTTCCAGATAAATGAAGACTCATAGATCTACAACTTTACTGTTGACAAGCTTTTTCAATTCTGAAATTTTCAAGGCCGAAATTGATGAAAAATTCAAAGAGTGTTATATATAATTATCAAAGAAAAAACAAAAAAAAATATTTCTAAATGGCGGTGGATTGGCCCATCATCTTTGACAATTTGCAACGCGAATTGTCAATGCCATCATTTTCGACAATTTGCAATTTACAATTTACGATGCAAATTGTCGAAGAAATGGGGTGTTGAGCCTGCTATAAATAGAGGTGCTCAACACTTTATTTCTTCAGGCTGATTTCCATAATTCTCTCTGAAAATTTGAGGAGTTTCAGCTCTTGTGTGTTTTATTTTTTAAGCGTTATTGTAATTTTTTTCTTTCAGTAATAAAATTTTGTGTGTTTTTATTCAAATTATGAGTAACTAATTTCTTTCTGCTGAGGTAAAGGGTGAAACTTTTAATATAAAAATATAGATTAATCTTATTTATATTATAATATATAAATTATAATTTAATGATTAATATTTAATTTAAATATGAATTAATTATTGATAAACTTTGTTACCGTCTATATGACTGGTTTTATTTATTTGGCATAATTAAATACCTAACTGGACTTTCTTTTTATAGACAAAGTTATCACCGTCTTTATGGCTGGTTTTATTTGTTTTGGCATAATTAATTCCTGAAATAAATTAATTGGATAATAATGAAAATTTATATATTATAAAAAAAATGAGATTTCTAAATTTGAAATATTAATTGTGGATCCGCTACCCCCAACTTTTTATTTTATTACAGTTTAATTTAAAAATTTCCAATCACTCAAACAATTCAATTTTCTTTTTACTCAAATTATTATTTTATACTATTAAATTTATTCCATGTGGATCGACCCCGGTCTTACCAGGTTATTTTATTACTTCGACATTCTTATACTTGGGAGTAGAAGAACCATTTTTTTGAGCGTGTCAAGTTTTTGGCGCCGTTGTCGGGGAATCAATTTAGTATATAGAATAATCATTGTATTTTTTTCTTTCTTTTTATTTTTTTATTTTTGTATTTCTTTTTATTTTTTATTGTATTTTCTGCATCTCTTTTTGATGAAAGGAAAATATATCAATATTTACCGCCCCTTTGACCTAATATTTTGTATAAGATCTCGGGTTTTATGAATATTTTGATGTGTTTTTGTTTATTTTACAGATAAATAAAGTTTTGGAACTAAATGGAATCAAGTCGGGGCTAAAACGACGAAAAAACGGACAAAGAATGGCAAAATGAGAAATTTACTGTTCACGCGTCGCGACACAGACTCAATAATGCATTGCCGACACGCGTCATTACTTGCGTCATCACTATAGCACGCGTCGCGACGCCCAATCCTTTTGCGTCGTGATAGACCGATGAAATAATACAGCCGCCATTTATCGTGCACGGGTCGTGACGTAGAGCACCATGCGCATCGCGACGCAGACCGAATTTTTTGCCTATAAATTGAGGCTGATTTCATTTTCCAAATTCATACGTTCCTTAAGGTTCTTAATAAGGAACTGAGGATTGTATCTTGTTTGTATATATTTATAATAATGTATTTTTATTTTTAATAGTAATAATAGTTTGTTTGTTTTATCTTTCTTTTATGTTTTATAATTAATTTCCGCTGGGGGAAGGGTGGAACTTTTATTATGATAATTTAGATTAATCTCATTTATTTTATAATATATAAATTATCTTAAAACCTGACTTAATTGGATACCACATTTATGATCGGTTGGACTTAATTGGATACCGCCTTTATTATCGGTTGGAATTAATTAAAATATGACTTAATTGGATACCACCAATATGGTCGGTTGGTAATATAATGTAAATTTATATATTATAATAAGAGAGATTTTTAGATTTGAAATATTAAAGGTGGATCCCCTAAACCCATCATTTTATTTTCGGAAGTGATGAAGCACAATATTAACGAGTTTAATAATTGATTTAATTATATTATGTACGATGTTTTGGCTTGTTTATTGAATCTTAACCTTAACGCTTCTTGTTGCCTGATCACCAATAAGATTGATGTGGTAAACTTAAAATGAACTTTAGAAGGGATTTTAGGTTTCATCATTAGATTCAATAGCTCATTATCTCATCTTAGAGATTTCCTTCCAGGATAAGAATATACCTATTGGGCGTGAGTAACCATAATTGGAACTTGACCTTAATGAATTCAGGTAACTTAGTAAACATATGAATATAGTTAATTGGGTTACTTTGGGTGTTTGCATTCGACCATCAGAAGAGGCTTATACATATCTTCGTGTTCCAGGTTAACAACTAATATATTACACATGTATAGGAGAATCAATTCATCATTAGAATAATATTGGGCGGATTCACAACCCTAGATGTTTTATTTATTATTAATTTCCTTTGTTTTATTTTGGATTTTTATTTATTTATTTAGTTAATCCATATTCAACTAGCGAACAATCCTTTCAATTAGATACTTGTAAACATTTAGCATCAATAATTAATAACATTGTAAGGAATTAAGTCCTTGTGGGATCGATAATTTTATACTACTTGAGTGATATGTACGCTTGCGTTACGTGTGTGATTTCACCGATCAAGTTTTTGGCGCCGTTGCCGGGGACTTATTTTTCTTACGTTATTAATTTTGAAGCTATATATTTTACTTGTATCTAATTTTCTTTATTTTTATTTGTAATTTTTTTTTTTTAATTTTTCAGGTGGTTGAAAATGGATTCATATTGGGTGATGGAAGCATTACGAGCTTTAAGAGGTGAAGATACACCCCATATCAGGGAGACACAGTCCGATTTTCTAACGTCTGTTGTCCAGCCCAACAACTATCCATGGATGTCAGAGCCAATCAATACAACATTTGCTCAACCATTTCAGAGGTGTGAAATATGTGATGGTAACCACCCTAGTGATCATTGCACATTCTACTACAATCCGGGGTGGCAGAATTATTAAAATCATTCATGGTATAATAATGAAGAACCAACATATCTCACTGAACCACATTATTCATCTTATCTATCATCAACCTACGATCTTCCTCCAGAACCAGAACCATCAGAGGAAGAATGGTTGATTTACATGCTCGAGACATGCAACAAACGGATGGCTGACAAGTTCAATAATTGGGAAGCTAAATTTAATGCACACTTTCAGAGTCAAGCGGCATCCATACTGAGAATGATAGATCAAATGAGACAATTAATAGAAAACCAGAGCTACATACCTCACAGAACATTTTCCAAAGACACTGATGAAGCTTTTGAGTACCAAGAGTTTCATAATGACACCTTAACAGAGGAAGAGGCTGAGCAGTATCAAGAGTCATAGGTATCAATTCAAGAGGCCGAACAAGCAGAATCTCAATTTGATCTGGATAATTATCTAGTCACTGATTGCATTTGTGGAGAGAAACAAGAAGAATAGCTGTCTGTACCATCCATACCAACAAATACACTTGGAGCATGGGCTGCGCAGATGTCAGATGAAGAGTTGAATAAGGAAATGTTGAAATACATCTGTGACGAAAAGATGGAACAAGATGCAAAGCAAAAACATGAGCAAATGTGTGACTATGTTGAAATCTCATGACATCAGATGAACCATCACAACATTGGGGAGTACACATTGAAGACACCGCCCAAAACCTTGACAGAATGATACTCTTATTCAAAGTCAAGCATTATACGAGACCATCTGATATATTTTCATTTCTTTCAAGAACCACATGAGCTTCAAATTTTAAAAGGGTGACACGAGCACTGAGTCAAACAAAATTATTTTGGCCACCTCATCGTTGGAAGAGACCCTTCAAAAGCAACGCCCATGGGATTGTCCTCTCTCGGACGTCTGAAACCACACTGAAACCTCCTTGATGGATAGACTTCAGTCACGTCTAGCTGAAGACGATAAATTTAACGTTAGCAGGGAGACAACCCATGTAAATTATTATTATTATTTTTATTGTTCGTATTTTATGTACACATGTTGTAGAGTTTTTTTATGTGATTTTACAGGGAAAATCATATACGGAGTATTTAAAGTAGAGCAAACCAGTGAAAACAGGGTCATCATGAAATAATGTTTGACAAAATCGCGAAGATAAAAATTCAATTCAATAGAGATGACAGAGTAAGGAGATAACACTTGAGACACATCATAGTGGACATGATAGTAGAACGATTCACATTTTTCAGATGAAAAAAAATATATGCGTCGTGACATAATAAGTACGCATCGCGACACGTACAAACCATAGAGATGACCCTTCATATGCCTTATGCATCGCGGTACGGACTAACGACACATCGCGATATGCAGGCCTAATCAACGTATCCCTAAATTTTAGGGGTGCGCATCGCGACGCGCAACACACCGCTTCGGGACGTGTACATGATCAGATACCTTAAAACAACAGCCTCGACTCCATTTCTTCTATTTCCCTTTTCATTCTCTCTCTCCCTCTTTCGTTTATCTTCACCTTCTCCCTCATCTTCTTCCACCAAATCCACTCCTTAACTCACCCAAACCACAAACTCAACCCAAAATCACACACCCATCCCTTAACTTACGCGTGAACTCAGGTTCCTTCGGTCATCTACTCTTTTTTTTTATCATTGTACGAATTGGTTGTCAAATTTGTGATTTGTAGTGTGTAGAATTGTGGTTTGTAGTTAATTTTGTGATAAAATTTGTGGCTGTGTGTGGTTGAGAAAAATTCGTAGAAATTTGGGGGCGAAGACCGTGGTTGATTTTTGTGATAATTTGAAGTGTTAGAAATTTAGGGAGAAATTTGGGAATACTTGGAAATTAGGGGAGACTCTGCCGAAATTTTCAAAAATTAAAAAAAATGGCCCCTAAGAGAACGCGAATCTCAGTAGCTGCTGGATCGAGTTACGATGCCATAAAATTTATGTCGGCAGTTGCTGAGCATAGATATGAAAAGGGGATGGGACAAAAAGTTCCGATTATGGAGAGGGGTTTTGATATAGACACTCGGCAGTTCCCTCAAATTGATAGTATTATCGCCACCCGACACTGGCATAGGCTTTGCCAGCAGCCTACCCCAACCTGTATACATGTAGTCCGTGAGTTTTACGCCAATGCTTACGAACACCAGACATATCGGGTGTTAGTGAGAGGCCAACAAGTGATGTTTGATGTATCTACTATTAACCAGTATTATGGGTTTCCTGATATGGAGATAGATGAATACACTACAGGGATGAAGCATCTAGACATGGCTCATATAACACTAACACTATGCATCCCCAATGCTGTTTGGGACATGAGCAGCAATGGGGAATATTTGAAGATGGCTCTAGGTACCTCAAGACAGATGCTAGGGTTTGGTTTCATTTCCTAACTCGCACACTGCTGCCATGTACCCACATTACTATTGTCACCAAGGAACGGATGATCATGTTGTACTCTCTGTTGAAAGGACATAATATTGATGTAGGAGGGCTAATATCAACCAATATCGTTCGGGCGTCACATTCTTCTCAAATTGGCCTGTTGTACTGCAGCTTGATCACAAACCTTTGCATGCTAGCCAGGGTGTCTGTTGATCATAGGGAAGAAATGATGCAGTCTATCACTGCATTAACCATTAGAGTAATTCAACAACTCCAAGCAGAGAGGCCATCTCAGGCCGGCTCTTCCTATGCACCTATAGCGCCATAACAGCAACCTCAACCTGCGCGGAGATCATCACGACCAGGCTCCATGTCACAGCGCTTAGATCGAATGGAATCACGCATTGACTTTATGGTAGAAGACAATATAGCCATGAGACAATTGCTTCAACAAATGGCTCGCCATCTCAACATGAGCGATGAACAGATTCCTGTATTCCCTGACCTTTCGGAGGACGGTAGCAATGACGACGACGGGGCTGAGGAATGATTAAACCACGATACGATTGTTCCCTTATCTTTATTTTATTTTGTAACGCATTGGGGACAATGCTAGGTTTTGGTTTGGGGGTGATGTTGTTAATTTTTATTTGTATTCTCCGTTAGTTTTTTTCCTGCATGTTTTTCTTCCCTGCATGTCGTGTGTCTTGCGTGTCTTGCATGTTTTGCGAATTTTAATTTTTGCATGCTTTATTCAAAAATGCCAAAAAAAAAGTCCGATGATGAAGTTGTTTGTCTAGTATAAAAAGTTCTAGGAAATGATAAATGCTAATTTGACTTTTATCCTGGACTTTGAGACTAATATCTTGGTCAGACTTATATGCACTTAAAAAAAATAGTTCTGTAGCAGTTAGATAATAAGGAATTGACAAAGTGACTAGTTGAAATAATCGGTGGATGATGAATGACCGTTTGCCTGAATATCTATTTTTGTCTACATTTATTTATGATGTGCGATATGATGATGATATATAAAAAAATGATGAATAAAAAAACTGACCAAGCTCTTACTTAGTAACCGGGCGTCTTGCCTGGCCAGTAGTGACTGTTCACGTTAAACGGTACGACTTGAGTTAGTTAATAAATAAGCTTCCACTTAGTAACCAGACATCTTGCCTCAGTAAGCAGTGATCATTTGGGTCAATCAGTAAAGCTTTAAAAAATCATACCTCACTTTACGCATATTGTAGCAGACAGAACAATTGTTAGATAGTCAGGTTGGTTTGATCCATCAACTATTGAGAATTGAGACAAACTCACTTAGTTAATAACTTAGAATCAAAGTTGTTTGCAGAATTATTCATACACACACTTAGAGTATAATTTAGATACTTTATTCAAAGGAAATGATTTTAGTTGTAGTATGCATTTTGAAGGTGCCTTTAACACTGTTGCTATACATTCTCTGAGAATATTGTTTCTATATCTATTATTTTCGTTTATTTTATTTATTTCTTTTTGTTTTGTTTTTATGTGTGATTTCATGTGCATGATTGACGTTTGTAGGTATCGTCAATGTAAGCCCTCACGAGACTATATCTCGTTCATTAGGGACACCTAGGGTTTAAAGGCTTGTTGCATATGCTAAATGCAACCGTGATCCCTACGAAAGTGGCTTAGATTAATTTAGTTTTAATTATTTATTTCATTTTGTTTTGTTTGTTTTGCTTGAGGACTAGCAAGATATTAGGTTTGAGGGTGTGATGAACGGAAAATATATCAATATTTACCGCCCCTTTGACATATTATTTTGTATAGGATCTCAAGTTTTATGAATTTTTTGATGTGTTTTTATTTATTTTGCTGATAAATAAAGTTTTGGAACTCCATGGAATCAACTCGGGGCTAAACCGACGTAAAAACGGATAAAAAATGTCAAAATGGGAAATTTATAGTTCACGCGTCGCGATGCGCAGGACTTATACGTCGAGATGCGGACTCAATAATGCATTTCCGACACGCATCATCACTTGCGTCATCATTGTGTCATCACTGTAGCATACGTCGCGACGCCCAAGCCTTTTGCGTCGTGACGCACCGACGAAATAATGTAGCCGCCATTTACTATGCACGCATCGCTACGTAGAGCACCCTGCGCGTCGCGACGCATACCATATTTTTTGCCTATAAATTGAGGCTGATTTCATTTTTCAAATTCATACTTTCCTTAAGGTTCTTAATATGGAACTGATGATTGTATCTTGTTTGTATATATTTATAGTAATGTATTTTTATTTTTAATAGTAATAATAATTTGTTTGTTTTATCTTTCTTTTATGTTTTGTAATTAATTTCCGATGGGGAATGGTGAAACTTTTATTATAATAATTTAGATTAATCTCCCTTATTTTATAATATATAAATTATCTTAAAACCTGACTTAATTGGATACCGCCTTTATGATCGGTTGGACTTAATTAAATTAATTTTAACCTGACTTAATTGGATACCGCCTTTATGGCCGGTTGTAATTAATTAAAACATGACTTAATTGGATACCGCCTATGTGGTCAGTTGGTAATATAATGGAAATTTATATTATAATAAAGGAGATTTCTATATTTGAAATATTAAAGGTGGATACCCCAACCCCGAAATTTTATTTTCGAAAATGATGAATCACAATATTCACGAGTTTAATAATTAATTTAATTATATTATGTGTGATGTTTTGGCTTGTTTATTGAATCTTAACCTTAATGCTTCTTGTTGCCTGATCACCAATAAGATTGATGTGGTAAACTTAAAATGAACTTGAATTTATTTATTTATTTAGTTAATCCACATTCAACCAGCGAACAATCCTTTCCAACCTCAATTAGATACCGGTAAACATTAAGCATCAATAATTAATAACATTGTAAGGAATTGAGTCCTCATGGGATCGATATTTTCATACTACTTGAGCGATACGTGCGCTTGCGTTATATGTGTGATTTCACCGATCATTTTTCCTTATTATTTGTATTTGTGTAGATCCAAGATGTCTTGATTGATCCTAAATGAATCCTGAACCTAGACATCCCACAAACAGACAAAGCCTATATTTAATTCTTTAAGGTTACAGGACACATAAAACTCAATTAAAATTGAGTTTGCATTTTACGAAAGAATTTTTTGAATCATCCTCATCTAAAGATTCTTCCATCATTTTTTATGAGAACCTAATTCAATAGATTGAGACAGCTGAACGAGAAATTCAATTAAGATCTGAATTGACAAGAATCAGAGGACGTTTTTAGATCTAATCAATACATTTGTTTTTTCTTCTTTGTTTTTCTTTTCCTTTGCCATTTATTATTTTTTTTGTTTTTATTTTTACTTGTTTATTATTTTTTAGTTTTGTAATTTTTGTATTTGAATTTTTAAATTTTAGCATATAGTCTGTATTTAGGTTGCATGAAACACTGTTCTCGATCATCTAATGGTAGATTAATTAGAGAGTCTTTATCACCTTCATCGTTAGTCAAAATGGCCGAGAACCAAAATGAAAATACACCAGCCCGAGTTGAAAACCCAATTGATCAGGAAGAAAACGAGTCTCAGCATGACGATCTTAATCATCATAGGACACTCAGAAAATTAATGAATCCCGCTAGGACGGGATCACCATCTTGCATTATTTTCCCCTAAATGCATCACGTTTCAATTTTAAACCATGTGTCATCCAACTTTTACCCACATTCCACGGTCTAGAATCAGAAAATCCTTATCAACACTTAATGGAATTTGAAGAGGTATGTAACACTTTTACATACCAAAATTGCAGCATTAATATAATTCGATTAAAGTTTTTTCCATTTTCTTTAAAGGATAAAGCTAAAATTTAGTTGCAGAACCTTAGGTCAGGATCCATCTGAACAAGAGATGATTTTCAAGAACAATTTCTAAAAAAATTATTTCTTCTTCACAGAACAAACTCCTTTAAGAGGAGAATCACAACCTTTACACAAGACTCGGGGGAAACATTTTACCAATGTTGAGGGAGGTTTAAAGAAATGTTGAATGTTTATCCACATCACAAGTTTGAAACATGAAGGCTGGTTGCCTACTTCTATAAGGGTTTAACACCTCAAGGTAGACAAGTAGTGAAAATGATGTGTAATGGTGAATTTAGGGACAAAAATCTCGAAGATGCACTAGATTACCTAGAACAAATAGCAGATAATGCACAACAATAAGACACAGTTGGCACTTATGATTTGTCTGTTAAACCACAACCATCTGGTAAAGGTATGTTTAACCTTAGGGAAGACCACGACCTTTTTGCTAAATATGCATCTCTAGCTAAAAAAGTTGAGGCATTAGAAATGAGGAAAAGTGATCATGTCAAGTCAATTCAAGAAGTCACATGTCAAATCTATAATTCAAAATAACATGTCACACAAGTTTGTCCAACCTTACCATCATTGCAAGAATGTCTCCACGACCAAGTCAGTTCCGTAAACACCTTCAAGAGACTAAATCCAAACCCATACTCCTAAACCTATAATTCTGGTTTTAGAAACCATTCAAACTTCAATTGAAGGAATGATAACCAAACAAAATCATCGCAACAACCTCCCCAGGTACACCAGAATTTCCAAAACTCATAGAATTATGCACCATATGTCCCAACACCTAGGAAAACCCTTGAGGGTACCTTGCATGCATTCATTGAGAAACAAGAAGCCATCAATAACCAAAATTACAAACATTGATTGATCTGAAAGTTACTTTCTCCAAAATGACATATAATTTAACCATCAATGAGAAATGAGAGTTTTCTACACAACCACAGCCAAATTCCAAGAGTCATCAAAGCCCTCACGAAGGTAGTTCTGGAAGTCAACATATAGACCATGTCAAATCTGTTATTGCTCTTCACAATGGTAAGGTCATCCACAAACATATTCTTGAACCTCGTGAAGCTAAAAATAAATCAAATTCAGAGGGTAAGGAAAAGATTGATGAACTATTACCCATCGTTGATGATAATAATTTTTCTCATGCACTTTCATTTCCTCAAACGTGAAAAACAAAGAAATTAAACCATTCCCCATAGATATATGAAATATTTAAAAATGTAAAAGTCAATATTCCTTTGTTAGATGTCATCCAACATATACCATCTTATGCCAAATTTCTGAAAGACTTGTGCACCATTAAAAGGAAACATCAGGTAAGTGTTGGACAATTATGACCTATAGCATCACTATTTGTAAACAACATTGTGTTTTTGTACAAATTAACCATGTGACAAAAGGAAATTGCAATTTTATCATTATTGTAATTGGATTACTTGAATATATATTAATGATAAAAGTCCATATGATTAAATCGGATTAATAAGATATGAGATAGTATTAATCCACGAACGGTTTAAACATTAAATATCCATAGTCGAAGTATTATCGAGACTAGACATTTATAATACAGAATAGACAAGTATTACACTTGTGCGCGTTATGTAAGCTTAACAGCATAGTTCTCATATATTTATGTATTGGATACTTATGCAAGTGTAATAAGAGGTTCTGTTAGCCGTTGGACCAGGAACAGTTCACTTTGGATAGACCCACTCGGAATCCCATTAGTAGTATGACTATGTGTCTATGGGAATCCGAATCAGGGTAGGTGTATATGATCTTTAACCTGAGACTTACATCACTATTACTTTCGACAATTAGTTTACCTTAGTATGTGATGTCAAGATGAGAGTATCACTTCAGTCATATGGAGATGATGGTCACACAGGATACAAAACTAGTACTCTTAAAAGCTGTAACTATCGGGATAGTATGACCAGGTCATGACTTCCCGATTACAGAGATTAGTTACACGGGATCTGATATATGCTTCATACGGGGCAGACACATAGCCAGCCCTAGGCCTAGCATGTGACATCCGATACTGGATCGTATTACGTATTACATAGTATTACTACGTCTAATACATATTATATTCATCGGTGAATATTTCTGGAGAATTGGGTAGGCACGGTGCTTTGCTAGAAGCCAACCATGTCTTGTAAATCGGTGAGAACATGGTACGGCGTACGCATGTGTTCGGATAGTCCGATAACCGTATTTACTGCCAACATATCCAAGAATCTCTTGGGTCGCTTCCCAAAGATTCACCAATGACATTTGACTCAAATAGAATTAATCTAGGATTAATTGCGGCAAGAATTAATCTGAGGTTAAATTCGTATAGAAGAGAGAACACGATTAATTTAGAATTAATCGATAAAATAAATTTAATAATTAAATTAGATTTTTCTATTTAATTTATTTATTTGGGCTAAATTAATATATCAGATATATTAATTGAAATCATATTTCAATACAAAATTTAAAATTGGATTTTAATTCAGGCGAACGAATTAATTTAGAATTAATTCGAAAGCGACTATCTTAATAGTTTTGCGAGGCATTATTATTTAATTAAATTGGATTTAATTATGTCGCAACGACAAATTCGTTTATTCGGAATTAAACGAACCCGATAAAATTGCTCGTGACGTAGTTGTGTGTTGAGTAAGCCAACTCAAATTTTGAATTTAAAAGTGGTGAGACCACTTGACTTACATCAAATGTCTACAATTGATGGAAGTAGTTGGCTTTAATAAAGATAGTCTTTAACACACACACACCTACCAAGTTTTGGAAACACACTATTCACTCTCTTCTCCCTTGGCTTGGCCGATTCTTCTTCTCTCCATTGGGGAAATTTTTGCTTCAAAAATTTCAACTAAGCTAGCACTTGGAGGAGTTATTTGAGGTGATAGGGAAACTCACCCAAGGAAAAATAACTCAAACAACAAGCTTGGAGCTTCATCCAAAAGAAATTTCGAATTTCTCCAAATCAATGTAAGTGATTACGCCACTTTTACTTGATTTTTCACACATATAAAATCATGTTTAGGATCTTGTGGCATGTCTTAGAGACTAACAATGGTATCAGAGCCTTGCTAAATATGATTTAGAAATCTAGGGTTCATAAACTTTAATTAGGATTTTTTGCTTGGAGCATGAAAATTCAAAATTGAGTTGTTGGTTGATGTTAGATGATGATAACTTGGAGTTGTGCATTGTTGGATTGTTGAAAAATTGATTGGATCAAATTTCCCCAAATCCCATATGTTGGCCGAATATGACCATAATGTAGCTCATGGTAATTTTTAAATTTTGACACTTGGATGTGTTAATGACATATATATTGTTGAATGTTGATTTAATGGATTGAAATCAATTGGATGTTAATTTCTTGTCAATTGGCGTGAGATAGCATGTTGTTGGAGACTTGATTTTGCTTCAATTTGTTTTGGACATGAATTGGAATGATAAGCATGATTAATTAGATTAATTAATATTTTGAAAATGTTAGATAATTAATTAGTTATGTTAATTACACTTAAAATGGATTAATGAAATTTTGGAATATTGTATTAATTAAAACTAGTCCCTAAAATACTAATTGGGCTAATTTGGTTATATTTGGATTAATGGGCTTGGTTGGGCCAAGTTTGATTGTGGAAAATTGGGTTGGATCCAATTGGGCCTAAACTATTTCCATAAAAGTCCAAAATATGACTTTTGTGCCTTTAATATCTAATTAGGCCTAATGGGCCAAAATTAATTGATGGCATATGGTGATTCCTAAATGGACCAAGGCATTATGGCTTGATCCATAATGGCTAAAAGTCCATGCCTAAAGAATTAATTAAGGCCCATTGGACCTAATAGAAATGGCATTGGATGCTAAATGGGCGTTTGAGACCATTTGGATTGGATTTGGAATCCAAGTCTATAAAGGCATTAATATAATTAGTGTAATTGTTTAATTTGGAATTGAACTTGAATTAGTATTGAATACAATTTAAATTGGATTTAATATTGTAGTTCAATATAATTCAAGAATACTTACTGTGGATGCCGATTTTCACCAGAGGTCCACAATCGAGAATCTGATTTAAAGGGCACTAGCGAACTTGCAAAATAAGGGTAGAAAGAGCGATGAGGTTACTGCCCACCGGTGTGATGGGAGCCGTAGGCTCTCCGACGCTCAAGTCAGTGAATGTGTTTGACGGGAATTGGGAGAATAAGGTTTAGAGTTACCTCAATCTCAATTTGTATGCCGTGAGGGCGGGGTTTTGGTATTTCTTAGGCGGTACGCTGTAGAATTATGTCGTCCCCTTCTCCATGCCATGATCCTTCCCTTTTATAAGTCTTCTGATGTGGTGTCATTTTTCTACTGATCATTGGGATCTCTATAACTGTAGATTCGATTTGATTGAGGAGTTTAAAGCTATCTCCGTAACTGCTGACTTAACCGGTAACATTTATGGGTTCAAACATTTTTGGTTATTGATGGGCGATGGGTAATAGGAGATGGGCTCTGGACCTGGTTCTGGTTTTTTGATAATGGGCTTTGGGTCTCTGGTTTCATGGTGAGCCTAGGGGTGAAAATGTCGATCTTGTCCTCGGGCTTAATTTTGACCCACACAGTTTGTCCCATACTCTCTAAGTTTAGAAGCTCTTTGAACTTGGAGAGTATTTACTGACGGTCGAACTAGGTTGTGGAGTGCTTTTTTTATCGCCTTATCTGAGGCTCTGAGCTGTTGACCCGGTATGGTTGGGTTGGAAAAAATGTCATTGGTTTAACTGAACCAGATGGAGGCCCCATGGCCATGTTTTTTGGCATTGTCGTATGATCCGTGGGAGGATCAAATCTCTAATTAGGTTGGCATAAGTTTCGATATGTCGTTTGGATTGAGGGGAGCCTATATATTCTTTCGACTCGACGAGAATCCGTGGGGGAACGATCGACTGTACCAGATGAGGGATCTGCAATGACAGTCCACATATTCATTTGACACGACATGTCGTACGGGCTGAATGAAGTCCATATCTTATTTTGACGCAACAAGAGTCTGTGGGGGATATCCACGGTCGACTGAACTAGATGGGGTCCAGGAGTCACTTTCACTCGACATGTCGTGCGGACTTAGGGAAGTCCATATATTCATTTGACACGACATGTCGTATGGGCTGAATGAAGTCTGTATCTTCTTTTGACTCGATAAGAGTCTGTGGGGGATGTCCCCGATCTTCTGAACTAGATGAGGTCCAAGAGTCACTTTCACTCGTCATGTCGTGCGAACTGAGGGAAGTACATGTATTCATTTGACACGACATGTCGTACGGGCTGAATGAAGTCCATATCTTCTTTTGACTCGACAAGAGTCTGTGGGGGATGTCCCCGGTCGATTGAAATAGATGAAGTTCATGAGTCACTTTCACTCGACATATCGTGCGGACTGAAGGAATTCCAAATATTCATTTGACACGACATGTCGTATGTGCTGAATGAAGTCCATATCTTCTTTTGACTCGACAAGAGTCTGTGAGGGATGTCCCCGGTCGACTGAACTAGATGAAGTTCATGAGTCACTTTCACTCGACATGTCATGCGGACTGAGGGAAATCCATATATTCATTTGACACGACATGTCGTATGGGCTGAATCAAGTCCATATCTTCTTTTCTCGACAAGAGTCTGTGGGGGATGTCCCCGGTCGACTAAACTAGATGAGGTCCAGAAGTAATTTCACTCTCACTCGAAAATGTCGTATGGACTGAGGGAAGTCCATGTCTTCATTTAACTCGACATGAGTCCATGGGGGATGTCCCCGGTCGACTGAACCAGATGGAGGTTCATGAGTAATTTCACTCGAAAATGTCGTATGGACTTAGGGAAGTCCATGTCTTTATTTGACTCGACATGAGTCCATGAGGGATGTCCCCGGTCGACTGAACCAGATGAAGGTTCAGGAGTAATTTCACTCGACAATGTCGTATGGACTGAGGGAAGTCCATGTCTTTATTTGACTCGACATGAGTCCATAGGGGATGTCCCCGGTCGACTGAACCAGATGGAGGTTCATGAGTAATTTCACTCGACAATGTCATATGGACTGAGAGAAGTCCATGTCTTTATTTGACTCGAGATGAGTCCATGGGGGATGTCCCCGGTCGACTGAACCAGATGGAGGTTCGGTAGTAATTTCACTCGATAATGTCGTATAAAGATGATGTTCTTTTAAACCAAGATTTTCAAGTGTGTTATATCGAGTGACTTTATTTTCCTTGCCAGGCCTTTTATGCAGTTTCTTATTTGACAGTAGGATTCTTCTAGGTTTCTTTCCAGCCATTTAATACAAACCCTAGCGTAATTTTCGAGGAGTTTTTGGTGGGAATTTGAGGTGCCAAAATGGAAGGGTGTATAAGAGAGTTTTGAGTGTTCATTTGCCTCATTCTCAAAATTCCTCTTCAAAGACCAAGTTGGGAGAGCACTCAAGCCTTCAAGGTATTCTTCACAAACCCATCTCTTGTTCTTCATTATTCTTTAAACGTTCAAAGTGTAAATTCAAGCTGTTCTTAGGTCAAACAGGCTATTTAATCTTCCGAACTATAGACTTATTTTCGAATTTTATGTTTGTGGGTTTTGATCTTTAGGGAGTAGTTTTCTAAGGAATTTTAGTGTTTATATGCTTTTCGTTTGGAGGATAAGTGAGGAATCCTTAGGCAGCCTAGGTGCTAAGATTGATGTATTTTTCGAATCATCCTCAAGTGAGACGGAAGTGGATGAAATATATAGGGATTGGTCGTATCAAGATTTAATTGAAGCTGGGTTAATAACCGTAGCTGAATTATCCCAAGAAGTCCCCACCGAAGCTATTCCACTGAGGGTTTTACCAGCCATTGTAGAATCGAGTGAACTACCTAGTACGAGTGAACCAACCAATCTGTTGTCGAAAAACCCTGCTAGTCGAATCACTGAGAAACTATTGAGGGAACTCAGGTGCAAGTTTTGGTTTCCTGATACATTGGAAATGAGGGTACCTTTGTCGAGAAAGAGAATTGACTACAAAGTTCCAGGGTGGATGGGATCCTATGTACATCCATTCACTGATGGTTTGAGGTTCCCTATCCCAAGATTAGTTTGGGAAGTTTTGGATCATTTCGAGATTGCTCATTCTCAGCTTATGCCCAATACTTGGAGGATTCTTCTGTCGATTCAGTGTATTTCCTTCGAGTTAGGAGTTTTTTCCGAGGTGAAAGATGTTTTGGCCACATACTACCGAAAATAACATTTGAAGGAGAATGGAAGATATACCTTGTTTCTTCGCCAGAGGAAGAAACATTTAGTTACTAGATTACCGACCAATGATAGGGGTAACTGGAAATCTGATTACTTCTTTGTGAGAGGTGAGGGTATATTTGGTTCGGCTGGATCTGGTCGAATTCCAGAACATTGGAGTGTCGAGTGAGTGGTGTTTCTTTATTACATCCATTTTCTAGTTTACTTATGAGTTGGAATAATCGTGAACTTTTGTCTTTGGAGATCTTTTACGAAATAGGTCGTTTGACACTTCTAGTCGAACCATTTCAAACATCAAGATGATTTTAGCTCTGCCGGCTGAGGAAAGAGATTGGAGAGTCATCCTGGTAGAGGAGAGGTTAAGGGCGACTTTATTGTGGAAGGATATTCACAATCGAGAAGGTACCCTTCTGGGCTTTTGTAAAGACGTACTGCCTGTGATATATGGTAGTTGGTCATGTCAGGAATTATATGGAGAGTCTATCTTTTTAAAGCCTCTAAATCTTAAGGAACTCTTATGGGCAGAGGAAATAATGTCTGGTCCATTCAAAGTAGCTTCACTCGACGAAATGAAGAATATGAGGAAGGTTAGGAAATTGAAGGTAAATAACATGAAATGGAGAAGGTGGCGGAGCCTCAACCCAAGGATGTCATATCGAGCGGGGTTGTTGTGGAGAAGGGGAAATCGATCGAAACGACTTCCGTTGGGAAGAAAATAAAGGTTGCCGCGGATGTGGAAGAAGATCTTGACTATGTTATTCTAAAGATTCCACGCGAGTCGACTGCGATTTCTGACCCTTCATGCATAAATTCATTTGTGGATGAACTTCTTTTGGAAGGGGATGAAGAAAGACTAAAGCAGATCGGTCCAGTGGAAGCCATGAAGAAAGCAACAGCTCTAAACTATCAAGTAATTAGAA
Organism: Zanthoxylum bungeanum; assembly: GCA_019454045.1. NCBI lineage: Eukaryota > Viridiplantae > Streptophyta > Magnoliopsida > Sapindales > Rutaceae > Zanthoxylum > Zanthoxylum bungeanum. Next base: position 45,551 of record SKCR01019391.1, on the reverse strand, counting down.
TAAGTTTTCCTAATATTACTTAAACTATTGGTCGAATGGATTCTAACTCGTTTCATTTTTAGGCACTGGAATGCAGCCTGTTCATGCGGAAGTATGCAGAGTCGAGTCAGAAAAGGGTCAGGGAGCTAGAGAAAACATTGTCAGTGGTAAGGAATGAGGCTTCAAAGCTGAAGTCAGGGCTGGCTGCTTCTCAAAGAAAGGAAAAAGGGCTCGAGAAGAAGTTGAAGGAAGTTAAGGCTACTTTGAAAATAGAGAAGGAAACGTCTGAATTAACGATCGACAGCTATAAGTAAAGTTTTGAGGGCGTGAAGAAGGAAAATGAAAAATTGCTAGAGCAAATGGAGGAAATTGCCAACGACTCCATGATGAAAGACATATATGATTTGATAAAGGAATATCTCACTGGGAAGCATGTCGACTGGACGTCTGAGAAGTGAATCCGGGAGTACGAAAGGCGTGTGGCCGGGCTTTCCTCGTCGACTGATGATGGTGAATAAGAAAATTGATGAAGTCTAGTCAAAGAAAGGAGAGGTAGAATCAATGGCAATTCCTGAAGCTGATATCAGAAGGATCGAGGAACTATTGAAGGAATGAGAGGATGTTAGACCGGTAGGTGATTCTGAGGAAATGATGAAGCCTGAAGTCCAAGAAGATGCTCTCGCCAGTGTTCCAGCGGCTGCTGAAGGAGATCTAGCCAGTGCTTTTGAAGTTTGAGAACTTTTCATTCAAATGTACTTAAGGTTTTTGTTAATATTTGTATAAAGCGAAGATACTTTGTCGAATGGAAGGGAAGTACGCTGATGTTTTAAACGCCGATGTTTTGAACAAGGCACTCTATTTTGCCGTATGAAGAAGAGTCACTAATGAATGATACTAATGAACTTTTATTCTAATCAGTCGAATGACTTCTACCAATTTCTTTATTTCATATTTCCGAAAGACAATCAAATACTGCGAAATACAACTACTACTTTGAAAAATAAAAAAATATTGTAAGTGTTACCAGATGAATCACTTAAGATCAACAACGTTCCAACTGTTGCGGACGGGAGTCCCTTCCACGGTCTGTAGCTTATAGGCTCATCTCCCGAAAATTTTTGTGATGAGGTACGACCATTCCCAGTTTGGTCCCAGCTTACCATCTCCAATTTCCTTTGTGTTCTGGAATACTCTACGTAGGACCCAATCTCCTTCCTTGAATGTTCTGCTCCTGACATTTTTGTCGAAGAATCTAGCCATCCTCTGTTGGTGAGTAGCCAGTCAAACGGAAGCTCGGTCCCTTGATTCATCAATCGTGTCGAGATTGAAATTCATGAGCTGTGGATTCGGTTCCTCGTCGAGCCATTGGTAGCGTGGGGACATGATGGCTTCTTCAATCGGTATTGCTGCTTCCGTTCCAAATGCCAGTATGAATGGGGTTTCACCTGATGAAGATCGGGCTATCGTCCTGTAGGACCACAACACCCCTGGAAGTTCATCCGCCCAATCGCCTTTAGCCTTATCTAATATCTTCTTCAAAGTATTCAGAATAGTTTTGTTGGACGACTCGGCCTGGCCGTTCGCTTGTGGAAAGCGTGGGGGTTGAGAAGCTCAACTTTATGCCCAAATTCATGCAGAAGTCTTGAAAGTGATGGCTGATGAATTGCGAACCGTTGTCAGTCACTATTTCTTTCGGTATGTAGAACCGACATATGATATTCTTCCAAATGAATGTTTGTGCCTCCTTGTTGCGTACTCTGGCGAATGATTCAGCTTCGATCCACTTTGAGTAGTAATTTGTCAGCACAAGCATGTAGACACGCTGGTCTGGTTCGGCTGGGAGTTTTCCTACGATATCCATTCCCCACTTCATGAATGGCCAATGAGACAGGATGGGATTGAGTTTTTCTAGTGGGACATGTGAAACTGGAGCAAACCTTTGACATTTTTCGCACTTCTTAGTGAATTCAGCTGAGTCGGACCTCATCGTCGGCCAGTAATATTGACCGGCGTAAACACACACGTATAACGCAAGCGCACGTATCGTTTAAGTAGTATAAAAATATCGATCCCACGAGGACTTAATTCCTACTGTTGTTATTAATTGTTGATACTATTTATTTACAAATATCTAATTGAGGGATAAGTGAATTGATTGCTTGAAATGATTTGCTTGTAGATTTTCTAAATAAATAAATAAATAAAAAGACAAAAGAAAATACTAAGGAAAATAAAAGACTCAAAGATCTAGGGTTGTGAATCTTTCTAATATCTTTAAAAAGATGAAGTGATTATTTTATGTTTGGTAATAAATCAGTTTACTAACCTGGAACACGAGTTTATGCGAAAGCATCTGTCGATGATCAGACACAAATACCCAGTTTAATCCAATTGAATCATATGTCTATGTCAATTAAATTACCTGAATTCATTAAGTTAAGTTCCAATTATGGTTACCCCCGCCCGACAGGTATATCCTATCCTGTAAGGAAATCTATTAAAGGGTTATTTATCCTCAAAGAAGATCGTGGGCTATTAAGTCTAAGGTTGAAACCTAAAATCCCTATGTCTAGTTCATTTTAGATTTGCCACATCAATCTTATTGGTGATCAAATAACAGAAGCATTAGGCTTAAGACTTAATAAGTAAACCTTAAATTACCAAAACTATAAAATAACCTTTTATAAACCGGTGATATTAGATTTCATCACAACCCTAGAAAACTAACTTAGTTACAATACATAGTTAGGACATGTAAAAAGACATAAAAAGTACTAAAAAGTAAATGCAGAAAAATAAATAAAATGCTAAGGTAAAAAGAATTAACTTCTACTATTTACTATTTAGATATCTCCCAATAAAATAACATATAATCTTGTGATATTTTAAAACCAACCGTCCAGAATGGCGGTATCCTGATTAAGTCAAATTCAAATATACCAGCCATAAGGCGGAACATAAATATAAACTTAAACCAACCGTTCAGTATGGCGATATCCTCATTAAGTCAGGTTTAACCAATTTAAATTGAATAACCAACAGTCCAGAATGGCGGTATCCTTTATTAAGTCAGGTTTTAAATTGTTTATATATTATATTTTAAGGGAGATTAATCTAAATAGCAAAAGTAAAAGTATTACCTTATTCCATCAGCATAGAGAAGTTACCCACTCATAGATGGATATATTACTACTACAAAGCGTAAATAAAACTGAATATAAGAAGAAAAATAAGAACTCTCTTTTATTTATTATAAGGATTTCAGAGGATGAGGTACATTTGAAACTAAAAATTCAAAATCTATTTATAGGCAAAAAAATCCATTTTTTATTATTATTTTTCTGATTATTTTATTATTTTATTATTTTTTTTTTGGATCGCTGAATTTTCGACACATGGCATGGTGGCTAAAAAAAACGGCTCGTTGAATTTTTGACACGTGCATGCGGTGCAATTACCAAAATATCATTTTTACCAAATTTCACAGTTTTGCTCCAAATCACCTCCAGAATGTCCTGAAACTTTATTTTGGTGTCGGGATGCCCCAAAATTACCAAATATCCTTTGTATCGGGACGCCCAAAATTACCAAAATACATTTTTTGCCAAATTTCACCAAATTTCACAGTGATAGTTTTACCACTCATCAAATATCTTGTCGAATGGGCTCGAAGAGCTAAGCTCCTACCTCCGGAGTGGTTCCCACATTCCCCCTCGTGCAGCTCCGTCAACACATGCTTCGCTTCGTCGTGTGTGAGGCACTTCAAATAAGGTCCCGAAAATGATCTCCTTAATAGCTGACCGTCGAATACTGCGAACCTTGCAGACTGTCTCTGGACTTTTCTGGCTTGAATTTTTTCGTCTGGAAGCACGCCTTCTCGCAAATATCTAACTATAGGCGACATCCAAGTGTCGACTGAATCAACCGATGCAACTATTCTTTCTTCCTTCTAAATTGCTGGCCAGTTCAGATATACCACTGGTATTGTGCGTGGTCTATCTCCCTCCATCGTTGATCCAAGGGAGGCCAGAGCATCCGCTTGGGAGTTCTCGCTTCTTGGGACTTGGGTTATGATAAATTCCTTAAATGTCGACTGAATATCTTTTTCCTTTTTTAGTAGGATGCCATTTGTAGACCTCGTGCATGATAGGACCCCTGGATCTGGTTGACAATCAACTGCGAATCAGACTTAACATCTACCTGTGGGACACAGGAACTGGGCGACACATGTTGTCCTGGGCTCGCGGCCCGGTCGGGAGTATGGAGTAGCCACGTGGGACTAAACCGGAGAATAATGGAGTCGCCACCCGGTGTGAACCGGGAAAATGAGATTTAAGGCCGCACTCACCCCTCGCAAGGGAAGACCTCAAACCGTTGGGTTCGGAATGGTCTCTTACTTATGCCACTTGTAATGAAAGGATTTATGTAATAATTTAATCAAGTTTAAGTAACACTTATTTCCAAGAGTATCATGCTTCTAAATTCACATGCATACATCAACAAGTTCATCACAACATGCAACATCACATGGCAATCTTATGAACATTTCTCAATCATATGATAGGGAAACTAAGAACAACCTAATCATGCTTGAGTACTATCTCATGAACATATTAACCAAATAACATGCTAACAACCTAATCATGCTTGAATATCATCCCAAGAACACATCGAATAGGTGAATGCAGGAATACAAATAATATGATTGGCTACATAATGCAAGGGAGATCACCCAAAAGGCAGTCGTGCATGAAATATGATGAGACAGACTTAGTTCAGTGTGTGCGCGTTCGTGTAGAGTTCGTAAACGCGTTCGAACGGTAAACAGAAGGTTCGCATTCGTGTAGCGTTTGATAACGCATTCGAACAGATCCAGACCTGATGAAACAAAATGCATGCGCGTTCGAGTAGCGTTTGTAAAACGCGTTCGAACGGGAAACAGAAGGTTCGTGTTCGTATAGCGTTCGAAAACGCGTTCGAACGGGAACAGACCTGATGCACAAAATGTGACGCAATACATACATAAAAAAAAGTAAATAGCGAAATACGAAGCGCGTCGAAACATCGTGGCGAAGGATTTTAACCTTTCCAATTAGATGACCTTTCATCGCACTTACTAAGCCCATGCGCTTATCTCAATGCATATAAAAAATAAAGGCAATAACCTTAGACTTCATGTACCTGATTGAACATATCTTACATTCAACCGAATATACGTTAATCGGCGCGGCAAAGCATCATGGTAAATGATATTACACCCTCTTCATTAGAGGACCTTTCATCGCACTACCCTAAGCCCATGCGCTCGATCACATCATGCATCACAAGAATAAAGACAATCATATCAAACTTAGTATGTCCGATTAAACATATCTTGCATTCAACCGAACACACATCAACCAACGTGCGGCAAAGCATCGTGGTAAAGGGCTTTAACCCCTCCCCATAGGGGATCTTTCATTGCACTTAAGCCCATGCGCTCGATTGAATCATGCATACAAAGAATTAAGAACAATAATATCAAACTTAGTATGCCCGATTGAATGTATCTTGCATTCAACCGAACACACATCAACCGGCGCGGCAAAACATCGTGGTAAAGGGTTTTAACTCCTCCAATAGGGGACCTTTAATCCGACTTACTAAGCCCATGCGCTCGATTGTATCATACATACAAAAGTAACATGCATAATTTAAATAACGAAAATAAATAAATCCAAGCAACATAAAACAAAAGAATGTGCCGTTTACTCAAGTGGTACGTGGAGTTGTATCCCGAGTACAGATCATACTACCGTCCATTCGGAATCGGCTATGAAATTTATGTCCGGGTTTCCATCCTATATACCACCAGAGGCGACACATTTTCCATTTCATTCAAGCCACAACATGCATCCACAAACGACTCTCATGCGAATAGAATTCAATAAACAATCAAAAAACGAATATAAACTAATGAGAAAAGTGCCCTCAGGTCTAACCTTTTAAATCACCTCTCGGATGTACGGTACACGATCGTCGGAAGGGTGGATGCTCCGCAACTCTTCCAGTTCACTGGTTCACTGCTCTCGTTCGTTGTCTTACTGTTTTGAGTCGTCGTTCTCCATCTTTTGCTGCTGCTTTTGACTCCGATTCGCTGCCGTTTTGCTACTGTTTTGCTGCTGTATTTTAGTTATTGTTTTTGGGATGTTTTGGCTACTGTTTTGGGTGTGATTTTCGGTGATGTTATGGTGTGGTTCGGGGGCTGTTTTATGTGTGTTTTGGGGCTGCTGTATGGACTATTTTTCGGTGATACAAGGTTGATGAATGGAGGTCTGGTTTTCGGTGATTAGGAAATGGGATCAAGAGAATTTTTGTGTTATTTCTTGAGTATGCGTGAACTTCTAGGGTTTCTGTGTGTGTTGTGATTTTCGTGTGAGTTGTGTGTATATTATGTGTATGAGCCAGCCGCATCATGTCTTGGTTAGGGGTTGTTTATATAGAGAATGGCTAGGGCTTCACCTTGTCTCACAAGGAAGGGGTTTGATTTTGTGTTGAGCAAGGAAAGTCAAAGATTGAGGGGGGACAAATTTGGTTAGGATTAGGAAGTCAATATCTTTAATTTGTTATAATTGATTTTAATTAGGCATGACATCTTTTTAATTTAGTATGTGATTTTGTTTAGTTAGGAAGGAATCTTGTGTAATTGGTGGGTGAATATCTTAATTAAGGAATTAAAATATTTGATTGATTTTAATGTTTTTTTTAATTTGGTATGTGATTTTTAGATTTTTTTTTGATTTCACCATGTGTTAAATATGTGTTTTAAGTGTTCTTGGGCGTGTGGGCCAAGGCTTGGGCGAATTGGGCTTGATGTGAGGCTAGCAGCAAAACCAGAATTACCGACACCGTTCGAACGCTTCCTCGAATGCGGCACGAACGCCCGCAATCTGTTTGGCGTTCGAACGTATACACGAACGCATCACGAACGAAAACAGTGAACCTTATTTATTCTAAATTCCCCATTCCGATGTCCGCTTCCCGTGACCTCCGTGACTTAAAAGGTAGTGTCTCCAAATGAGACTCATCATAGGGACTTATATGCAAAAATGCAGTGCCTACAGTCGCCCCCACTTTGATGGGACTTGTGTAATGTGTAACAGTGACAATCCTATCAAAGTTATGCAATGCATTTTCACTTATCTGGCTCGCCAGCTGCGACCCCTGGTTCATTCCCGAACCGTGCTCCATTTTTAGAGCGCCATTTTCGGCATCTTTTGTGTGTGTGCTCCATTTTGGAGCGCCATTTCCGGCATTTGCTGTGTGTGTTCCATTTTGGAACGCCATTTTCGCCTCTGTTGTGAGTGCTCCATTTTGGAGTGCCATTTTCGGCGTCTGTTGTGAGTGCTCCATTTTGGAGTGCCATTTTCGGTGTCTGTTGTGGGTGCTCCATTTTGGAGTGCCATTTTCGGCGTTTGCTGTGTGTGTGCTCCATTTTGGAGCGCCATTTTCGGCATCTGTTGTGAGTGCTCCATTTTGGAGTGCCATTTTCTGCGTCTGCTATGTGTGCTCCATTTTGGGGCGCCATTTTCGGCATCTGTTGTGGTAGCGATCCATTTCCGAACCGTGCTGTGCGAGAATGTGGCTCATTTTTGAATCGTTATTTGATGAGATGGTCTTTGCCGCTACAAACCTGCGAACACAAAACAAACATTGCATGTATGTGATATGTATGCATGTATGCATGTATATGTATCATATTCCGATGGGTTAGGCCTTCCTTGGTCCATTTCCGAACCGTGCTCCATTTTCAGAGTGCCATTTTCAGCGAGATGAGATGATGGTCCATTTCGAACCGTGCTCTATTTTCGGAGTGCCCTTTTTGGCGAGATGTGATAATGGTCCATTTCCGAACCGTTGCTGATGAGAGATGGTCCATTTCCGAACCATTACTGATATGAAAGTGGTCAATTTCCAAACCGTTACTGATAATGATGTGGGCCTCGCCCCCAAGAGTACTATACCTGGCACAACTAATACTGAACCAATGTGGGCCTCGCCCCCAGAATGCCATACCCGGAAGAACTGATACTGATTCTGATGTGAGCCTCGGCCCTGAGACTAATCCCCAAAACTGAAACTGATGTGGGCCTCAGCCCTAAACTGATGTTGATACTGATGTGGGCCTCGCCCTAAACTGATATTGATGTGGGCCTCAGCCCTAAACTGATATTGATGTGGGCCTCGGCCCTGGGACTCATCCTTAAACTGTTACTGATGTGGGCCTCGGCCCTGGGACTCATCCCCAAACTGATGCTGATGTGGGCTTAAGCCCCCAAACTGATGCTGATGATGTGGGCCTCGCCCCCAAGCTGATACCGATTCATTTCTGAAACTGACTGTACTGTTGTTTCTTCCGAAGATTCCCCGTGTTCTAAACATCACTGAATTTCATAGTACCATGGTTGAATGCTTTTCTCAAATATACTCATGTTGCAGGTTGGAGGGAGAGACTCGGGCATGTAAACGAAATGAACGTCTTTATTATCATTTAAGAAATGGTTCGAACAGGTAGACCAAGTCAATGTCTATATTAAAAATGCAAGATCAAATAAACTATGAGGAACAACTTCATCATCGCAGCATTGCCTTCTTTCTTGACCTACGGTTCTTCACTATCATCCCCTATCTCCATGTAAGAAGCTTGGTGGTTAAGGGTTTGGAGGACAAAAGTTTCGAGCAATCCAGAGTTGATCATGTAGGTGGGTGGTGGAACGGAGTGGTAATTTGGTAAGGGGTTCCAATATGTGTTGGGTTGTTCTTTCTCTGGGTCGGGTATTTTGTGAGCATCGATGAGGTTTTGGATTTCATGCCTAAGGCGAGTGCAGTTGTCAGTTTCGTGGCCTCTCATCTGATGGAAGTGACAATACAGGCTTAGGTCAAGGTTGGGTGGTATAGGATCTGGAAGTGGTTTAGGCTCTAAGGGTTTTAGGAGTCATTGTCCCTTCAAATTCTCAACCACCTTAGATAACGGCTTCCCCAGGTTAAAGAAATACCGGTTCTTGATGGCAGCAACATCGGCAGTAGCGAGTTTAGTCTCAGAATGCCCCCCAACAGTTCTTCTATTCTGGCCATAAAACTTTCTGTTTTCAGCCTCTTCTTCCTCAATATCCATGACAGTCTCTCTCAACTGTCGGAAATCAGTAATCATGGAGGTCATCCTTCTCAGCTTACCATAAATGGAGGGCTTTGTGCCCTTGATAATTATCTTAATTTGGTCTTTCTCTGAAGGCCGAGTCTGCATTTTCAGAAGCTGGCTTCTCCAGCGATCCACATACTCTTTGAAACTTTCCTCTGGCTTCTGTTTAGTGTTCTCCAAATCACGGAGTGACAAGTCAATCTCTAAGTCTGTAACATACTGCTTCAGAAAAGCATCAGCTAGTTCCCTCTAATCTTCCTTAACCTTCTTCTCAAGGCTATGATACCAAACCACAGGTGCCCCATCGAGTGACATCCCAAACATCTTTTGGACTTGGCGCTGTGATAGGCCCACTGAACTCATGACTGAGACATATTGCTGCAGATGGACTCTCGGGTCTCCATTCCCATTAAACTTGGCCATGTCGGGCATTTTAAACTGAGCTGGCAGCTGTTCTCCGAAGGTCATTGCCTCATAATCTAACAACTCTTCATGTTTACCCCTCATTTTGCGGGTAACTGTTTCAACTTGATCCCGAAGCTTCTGAAATTCTGCCTGAGACCCAATCACTATGCCTGTTGCAAACTCTGCCATGTCATCATCAAAAGTGGGGATATCATCCCCTAACCCGCTCGGAGGCTCCTCACGCCTCATATTCTCAGAATTTCCCCCAGCACGGGGCACAACCATATTTGTCATGGCAGTAGTCAAGGCTTGTAACTGTTCAGTGACCTTGGCGAGACTGTTCTCTAACTGATCCATTCGGGATACCTCATTACCAGATTCACTCATGACTGTTATTGTTCTTTTAATGAGCCTTGTCCATTCTCTAACCCAAACGGTATCTATGATGTCTTTTTGAGACATAGAGGGTGTTAACATGATATATGTATGCATGAGGTGCATAAGATGCAGTAACATATATAACATACTAAATTAAAATTAAAATTTTCAAACAAATCGGACTGTTATCATTTTAGAAGCTTTCGGGCTAATTGTTATAGGAGTGAACTCATCCCAGTTTAAATGGCCCAACGAGTCACATCTCATGACAAAGAGCCCGACTAAATCCAAATGGTAACGTTCCGAACATAAGCACAAAGTGGCCCATCAACACTTAGAAACCTTTGGCCCAACCGTCATAAAATACGTTCTTGTCCCAGTTTAAATGGCCCAACAAGCCCATATCTCATGACAAATGGTCCAAATGGATCCAAACGACGATGTTCTCACACACAAGCATAAAAGATAATGCAAACATAAAGTAATAATTTCTACGGAATGGGCCATCAACATTTCAGAAGCTTTGGGTCCAATGGTCATAAGGTACGAACTCGCCCCAGTTTAAATGGCCCAGCAAGTCTGCATTTCTGACAATGGTCCAACTGCATCCAAATGAGGATGGTCCACTAGCACATACTCAAGGAATTAATTGTTACTTTAACCATGCAAACCCGGTCTATGGGTGGGTTCGTAGGAGTATAGACAAAGGCTCTCACCGGCGAAGGATGGCCCACAACTAGGTCTCCCCACTCAAGGGTTCGAGCGACCAAGTGAGCGCACCCTTTTTTTATACACTAAGGTACGTGCCAATGAGCTATGGTGTGTGACGGACTGTCAAATGGATTTCCCGTTGTAGATTCCCCAGAGGGAAGGTGGAGCGAGGCTCACTTAAATACCCAGCCTCTTAGGCTCTTATCGCTTGGTGTCAGGAATAAACAACGAGTCCTCCAAATTAGTCCATCACAATAGGCTACAGGTAGATGGCTATCTAGGTGCCTTCACAGCTTTTCCTTCTAGAAAGGTAGTGAGTGAAGGAAGACACCAAACCATTACGTAGCCTCAAAATGCCTTTGATTAAACCCCCATTTCATCCACTATAGACAAGGTCAATTAAAACATAAATCCAAACATTACAAGACAATATTTCGGGGCCGATTCTCTATCCCCAGTGGAGTCGCCAGACTGTGGGACACAAGAACTGGGCGACGCATGCTGTCCTGGGCTCGCGGCCCGGTCGGGAGTACGGAGTAGCCACGGGGGACTAAACCGGAGAATAATGGAGTCGCCACCCGGTGTGAACCGGGAAAATGAGATTTAAGGCCGCACTCACCCCTCGCAAGGGAAGACCTCAAACCGTTGGGTTCGGAATGGTCTCTTACTTATGCCACTTGTAATGAAAGGATTTATGTAATAATTTAATCAAGTTTAAGTAACACTTATTTCCAAGAGTATCATGCTTCTAAATTCACATGCATACATCAACAAGTTCATCACAACATGCAACATCACATGGCAATCTTATGAACATTTCTCAATCATATGATAGGGAAAACTATGAACAACCTAATCATGCTTGAGTACTATCTCATGAACATATTAACCAAATAACATGCTAACAACCTAATCATGCTTGAATATCATCCCAAGAACACATCGAATAGGTGAATGCAGGAATACAAATAATATGATTGGCTACATAATGCAAGGGAGATCACCCAAAAGGCAGTCGTGCATGAAATATGATGAGACAGACTTAGTTCAGTGTGTGCGCGTTCGTGTAGCGTTCGTAAACGTGTTCGAACGGTAAACAGAAGGTTCGCATTCGTGTAGCGTTTGATAACGCATTCGAACAGATCCAGACCTGATGAAACAAAATGCATGCGCGTTCGAGTAGCGTTTGTAAAACGCGTTCGAACGGGAAACGGAAGGTTCGCGTTCGTATAGCGTTCGAAAACGCGTTCGAACGGGAACAGACCTGATGCACAAAATGTGACGCAATACATACATAAAAAAAAGTAAATAGCGAAATACGAAGCGCGTCGAAACATCGTGGCGAAGGATTTTAACCTCTCCAATTAGAGGACCTTTCATCGCACTTACTAAGCCCATGCGCTTATCTCAATGCATATAAAAAATAAAGGCAATAACCTTAGACTTCATGTACCCGATTGAACACATCTTACATTCAACCGAATATACGTTAATCGGCGCGGCAAAGCATCATGGTAAATGATTTTAACCTCTTCAATTAGAGGACATTTCATCGTACTTACTAAGCCCATGCGCTCGATCACATCATGCATACAAGAATAAAGACAATCATATCAAACTTAGTATGTCCGATTAAACATATCTTGCATTCAACCGAACACACATCAACCGGCGCGGCAAAGCATCGTGGTAAAGGGCTTTAACCCCTCCCCATAGGGGATCTTTCATTGCACTTACTAAGCCCATGCGCTCGATTGAATCATGCATACAAAGAATTAAGAACAATAATATCAAACTTAGTATGCCCGATTGAATGTATCTTGCATTCAACCGAACACACATCAACCGGCGCGGCAAAGCATCGTGGTAAAGGGTTTTAACTCCTCCAAATAGGGGACTTTTAATCCGACTTACTAAGCCCATGCGCTCGATTATATCATACATACAAAAGTAACATGCAGAATTTAAATAACGAAAATAAATAAATCCAAGCAACATAAAACAAAAGAATGTGCCGTTTACTCAAGTGGTACGTGGAGTTGTATCCTCGGTACAGATCATACTACCGTCCATTCGGAATCGGCTATGAAATTTATGTCCGAGTTTCCATCCTATATACCACCAGAGGCGACACATTTTCCATTTCATTCAAGCCACAACATGCATCCACAAACGACTCTCATGTGAATAGAATTCAATAAATAATCAAAAAACGAATATAAACTAATGAGAAAAGTGCCCTCAGGTCTAACCTTTTAAATCACCTCTCGGATGTACGGTACACGATCGTCGGAAGGGTGGATGCTCCGCAACTCTTCCGGTTCACTGGTTCACTGCTCTCGTTCATTGTATTACTGTTTTGAGTCGTCGTTCTCCATCTTTTTCTGCTGCTTTTGACTCCGAGTCGCTGCCGTTTTGCTACTGTTTTGCTGCTGTATTTTAGTTATTGTTTTTGGGATGTTTTGGCTACTGTTTTGGGTGTGATTTTCAGTGATGTTATGGTGTGGTTCGGGGGCTGTTTTATGTGTGTTTTGGGGCTGCTGTATAGACTGTTTTTCGGTGATACAAGGTTGATGAATGGAGGTCTGGTTTTCGGTGATCAGGAAAGGGGATCAAGAGAATTTTTGTGTTATTTCTTGAGTATGCGTGAACTCCTAGGGTTTCTGTGTGTGTTGTGATTTTCGTGTGAGTTGTGTGTATATTATGTGTATGAGCCAGCCGCATCATGTCTTGGTTAGGGGTTGTTTATATAGAGAATGGCTAGGGCTTCACCTTGTCTCACAAGGAAGGGGTTTGATTTTGTGTTGAGCAAGGAAAATCAAAGATTGAGGGGGGACAAATTTGGTTAGGATTAGGAAGTCAATATCTTTAATTTGTTATAATTGATTTTAATTAGGCATGACATCTTTTTAATTTAGTATGTGATTTTGTTTAGTTTGGAAGGAATCTTGCGTAATTGGTGGGTGAATATCTTAATTAAGGAATTAAAATATTTGATTGATTTTAATGTTTATTTTAATTTGGTATGTGATTTTTAGATTTGTTTTGATTTCACCATGTGTTAAATATGTGTTTTAAGTGGGCTTGGGCGTGTGGGCCAAGGCTTGGGCGAATTGGGCTTGATGTGAGGCTAGCAGCAAAACCAGAATTACCGACACCGTTCGAACGCTTCCTCGAACGCGACACGAACGCCCGCAATCTGTTTGGCGTTCGAACGTATACACGAACGCATCACGAACGAAAACAGTGAACCTTGTTTATTCTGAATTCCCCCTTCCGATGTCCGCTTCCCGTGACCTCCGTGACTTAAAAGGTAGTGTCTCCAAATGAGACTCATCATAGGGACTTATATGCAAAAATGCAGTGCCTACACTACCTTTCTAGCTCCAAGTTCTTTGCTAATGACAACCCAGCAATCAGTGCCTCGTACTCTGCCTCGTTGTTGGTTACCCTAAAACCGCACTTGATTGTTCATTAATCTCTCTGATAGTTCGGGTTTATGGAGTACGCTTATCAAAGGATAAGTCGTGTATACCATGATCGGATGTCCCTGAAAGTAGGGTCTGAGCTTTCTTGCAGCCATAATCATAGCGAATACCAACTTCTCCATTAACGGGTAATGTGATTCTGCTCCTAGCATTGCTTTGCTTACGTAGTAGATTGGGAGTTGAGCTTCCACCTCATCTCTGATTAAGACTCCGCTAACCGCGTGTTCTGAAACTCCAAGGTAGAGATAGAGCCTCTCGTTGTCGAGTGGATTTGACAACAAAGGTGGAGTGGTAAGATATCGCTTGAGTCCTTGCAGCGCTTCTTCACAAGCGGGAGTCCAGTCGAAGTTGTTGGCCTTTTTTAAAGCTGAAAAGAACAGAAAACTCTTATCTGTAGACTTGGAAATGAACCTGTTCAAGGCCGCAATCCTCGCCGCTAGTCGCATGACATCTTTTGGGCTCGAAGGTGAGGGGATTTCGAGGATTGACTTGATCTGGTATGGATTCGCTTCTATCCCTTGTCGAGTGACTACATATCCCAGGAATTTCCTTGAAGCAACACCAAATACACACTTAGTAGGATTCAACTTCATACCGTACCTGTCCATGATGCTCGAGGTGCTGTTTTGATTTAGTAGACTTCACCAGCATATCGTCTACGTAAACCTCCATTGTCTTCCCAATTTGATTGGCGAACATCTTATTGACCAATCGTTGGTATGTCGCCCCTGCATTTTTCAGGCCGAACGGCATAACCTTGTAGCAGTAAATTCCTCGGTTGGTGACAAATGATGTCTTCTATTGCTCGTCTGGATGCATAAGGATCTGGTTGTAGCCTGAATACACATCCATGAAGCTCAACAACTCATGTCCAGCTGTAGCGTCGACCATCGAATTTATGTGTGGTAGTAGGAATGAATCATTCGGGCAAGCTTTGTTTAAATCTGTAAAGTCGATGCAAACTCTCCATTTTCCATTCTTCTTCCGCACAACGACTATATTAGCAAGCCACTCTGGAAATTGCACTTCCATGACCGCTCCATTCTGTAATAGCTTTTGAACATCTTCATCAACGATCCGATTCCTTTCAGGGGCGAACTTCCTTCTCTTCTGCCTGACCGGGGTGTGGTCTGGATCTACATGTAATTCGTGAGTAATCAGCTCGGGGTCGATTCTTGTCATGTCCTTGTGGGACCATGTAAAACTGTCGTGTCGTTTCTTCAGGAATTCGATCAAGTCGGCTCGTAGTTTGGGATCCAAGTTAGCTCCAATCAGTGCCCTGTGATTTGCAAATTGAGGGTGAATTTGGACCTCGTCGAGCTCCTCTAGATTTGGTAGTGTCGGTTCCGAGCAACGACATCCTTTCTGTAATTGCTATGCCGACTCAACTTTTGTCTTCAAGGTCGTTTGGTAGCAGCTTCTGGATGCAGATCTATCGCCTTTAATCTCCTGTATCCCCACTTAGTTAGGAATTTTATAACTTGATGATAGGTGGATGAGACCGCCCTCATATCGTGAATCCAAGGTCTGACCATGATAAGGTTGTAGGCTGAAGGGCTATCCAAGACCAAGAACATGGTCATTCTGTTGACTCCTGCCACGTAGACTGGGAGTGATATTTCTCCCATTGTGAATTTTTGCTCTCTACTAAACCCAATCAGCACTGTCGTCCGTCTGTTTATTTTTCCCAATTCGGCCCCTATATCTGTGAAGGCTGTAGCGAAAATGATATTGGTTGAGGAGCCTGTGTCGACCAAAACTCACTTGATCATGAAGTTTGCCACTTGCAAGGAGATGACTAAAGCGTCGTGGTGTGGATTTAAACTGTGGAAATTTCCGTCGTCTGGGAACTCCATAGTCAAGTTGGTGAACATCTTTTCTACTGTCATTATTGTATGAGAAATACTGCTAGTAAGAGCTCTCGAATATTGTTTGGCCGCCGAATACGAGACTCCACTGATCTCTGATCCTCCTGAAATAACATTAACGGTGTTGTTAATTGGTGGAGGTGGGGTCAGAGCTTCTCCCTGACCGTCTCTTTCATCTCTTCGTGCCAAGGTAGCTTTCCCCTTCTCAGTGAGCAAATCTTTCTAAAATCCTTTGTTTAATAGCTCCAGGACCTACAGTCTCAATGCCACACACTCTGCCGTTGTATGGTCGTAGTCTCGATGGAATTCACACCACTTTCTGGTGTCTTTTATGGTAGAGCCCTCACTGGTACGTGACCGGCGTAAACACACACGTATAACGCAAGCGTACGTATCGTTCAAGTAGTATAAAAATATCGATCCCACGAGGACTTAATTCCTACTGTTGTTATTAATTATTGATACTATTTATTTACAGGTATCTAATTATAGGGAGAATGAAATTGATTGTTTTTGGTTGGTTGAATGTGGATTTGCAAATTAAAATAAAAACAGACTCAAAAGAAAATAATAAGGAAAAATAAAAGAAAAGACTCAAGGATCTAGGGTTGTGACTCCACACAATATTATTATAAAGATGAATTGTTTCTCTTATATATGTGTAATAAATTAGATTGCTAACCTGGAACACGAAAATATGCAAAAGCCTATGTCGATGGTCAGACGCAAATACCCAATATAACCCAATTGAACCATATGTCTATGTCAACCAAATTACATGGATTCATTAAGATTAAGTTTCAATTATGGTTACCCCTGCCCGACAGGTATATGTCTATCCTGTAAGGAAATCTATTAAAGGGTTATCTATCCTCAAGGAAGATCGTGGGCTATTGAATCTAAGGCTGAAACTTAAAATCTCTATGTCTAGTTCATTTTAAGTTTACCACATCAATCTTATTGGAGATCAGACAACAATAAGCATTAAGCTTAAGACTCAATAAACAAACTAAAGAATTACCCATAAAAAGAAAATCAATTATTAAGTGTGAATATTGTGTTTCATCACTTCCCTTTAATAAAAATAAAATGCTGGGGTTAGGGGATCCACTTTTAGAAATCTCAAATTATTATAATATGGAAATTATCCAATTAAGTTGAACCAGCCATAAAGGCGGTGTTATTATTTATCCATAAACCAGTCATATAGGCGGTAATTATCTGTCACCTAAAAACCAGCCATATAGGCGGTGTCACAATATATTACATAATTAAAACCATCCATTAAGGCGGAATCAACTTTTAATTCATATTCTTAAATCACAATTTCCATATTATAATTAAAGTGAGATTAATCTACCTTTACTATTTCTAATTTAGAAATCTCCCTTATTATAATATATAAATTTGTGTGATATTTACCAACCAGCCATATAGGCGGTATCCTGATTAAGTCAAATTAATAATTAATTACCAACTGACCAACCAGGCGGTATCCTCATTAAGTCAGGTTAAAACCAGTTTAAAAATAATTACCAACCGACCAATATAGCGGTATCCTTATTAAGTCAGGTTTTAAATAATTTATATATTATAATTAAGGGAGATTAATCTAAATTATAAAAGTAAAAAGCTTCATCTTTACCCCAGCAGTAAATTAACTACTGGACATAAAAGAAGAAAAAGAAAAGAAAAGAAAAGAAAATTTTACTACAAAAAAGTAAAAGTGTATAATTAAAAATACTAAAAGTAAAAATGCTAAATTTAAATTACAAAAACTTTAAACACACAAGATGCAATCCTTAAAGTCCACAAATATTTTACAAAAGTAAAAAGGTAGTGAAACTAATGCACACAAAAGCAAAAAGAAAAGCGAAAAGAGAATAAAGAAGTTACAGATTTAATCAGGTGAAACTTCTACTTCAAGTAACTAGTTGTTTTCTTTCTTTCTAAATTACTGAATAAGTAAATTCTCCGATTATATTTACCATTCTCCATATACACAGCCAACAAAATATTAAACAACTCATTTTTGCCCACAACAGTCATAAGTACAGTTGATAAGAGAGTAATATTTTTGTCCTAAAGTTTTATCAAAATTCACATCTTTTTGTAGCAATGGAATAATTTTTCTGATTTTTTTCTTTGATTTTTTTTATTTATATACAATATCTTCCATCTATATAGTGAGTGTTGGGTCGGTCACCCCTACTGACTTAATTACTCAGACTTCAGATATATATTTTTGCAGCATCTTTGATCCATGTAGCGAGCTTTGGACCAGTGACTCCCAAACCAGTTGACTTTAGGGCACTAGGTGTTAAAACACCCTTACAGACATAATAACTCGGATCTCAGATTTTTTTTTACTCCATCACTTTTTTGAGATGCTTCCTCCAATTAAATTAGAGCACTGAATATTACAAACTTTTCAATTATAGCTCATATCTGTATGTTACCATGCGTATTGTAAATACTTTCCAACTGAGCATATGAAGATCCATTTTAGTCAGTATTATGGAGAATTTTCAAATTAAATAATTTAAAATGAAATAAATAAAAATTAACTTGTTTCAAAAATGGTTTGAGATATGTCTCAGGAGTGAAAATTCCTTACACAACTATCTCTTACCAATTTCACCTTTTTAGTCAAAATAAAAACAAAAAACAAAAAATATTTTTGTAATTTTTGAAAATTTTTAAATTTTTTTGTATTTTTCGAAAAAATTTGGAATAAAAATAAAAACAACACACAAACTAAAAAACAAGGTACTGATCAACTAATTCCCTCCCCCAAACCTAAATGAGACATTGTCCCCAATGTCTTAAACAGTAGAAGAAGAGTTTAGAAGATAATACATGGTTAGCTGAAATTCTATAGGAAATTAAAGGTTAAGATCCAGATTAATCTGACGCCTCTTACCACGATCGTCCTCAGACCAATTTATCTTTGAAAGGATAGGGTCAACTTGTGGTTCATAGGCTAAGATTTGGTCAATTAGATCCGGAGCAGTTCTGGCAGTGAAGAGGAGTTCTTTTAAAGGTTTTGACACGAACCCATTTCTCCGGGCATCATCAAGAAACACACAAAGAAAATCATAAAATCCATCAATGTTAAACAGTACAATTGGTTTCTATTGTATGTTCAGGTTCGCCCAAGATAGCACTATAAAAATTTCCTCCAATGTGCCCAAGCCACCTGGCAAATCAATAAAAGCATCAGCACGATTAATCATTTTTACCAATCATTCAGACATACCTGGCACGATCAGTTCCTCTCCGTTTGATGATCCAATAAGATTTGCCTCTGCCAATTATTTTGGGATGATTCCCAAAACGTGATTGCCTCCTTCCTGTACGGCCTTTGAAACGATCCTCATTCGTCCAAGATTGCCTCCGCCATATACTAAGTGCATATTCCTTGCAGCTAAGACTCGACCCAATTCATGTGCTGCTTCTACGTATTGTGGCTTAGTACCAACACTAGTACCGCAAAACACACAGATGTTTTCAACTCGTCTTCTTGAAGTGGCTTCCATATTTTACTCTGGATGTCTTCAAAAATGCAATGATGAGTTGAATTTATAACACCTGAAAAAGGTGAGTAATAATAGCACTAGTATCTTCCAAAGGACGATTGTTAGCTAAACAATAAAAGAAATCGTGAACGGTCAAAAAGTCTGGATTCTGTCTACGAAAATAAAGATAATTACAACAAAAAAGCAAATCAAAGCAATAATTAAGGCAACAGAATTGTGTACGTAATACACCATTCGCTTAGTATAAATTCATTAGGATGCGTCTCAAGAATCCTTCCTTACTCAGCCATCGCTAATGAATTATCTCTTATCTTTGCCAAACATCATTCCTTCTGTCTTAAAATGCTCAGTTTGTGCTTTTCCCTACAAAAATAACACACAAAATTAAAAATTCTACAACATATATACACAAAAAATGAAAACAGAAATTACAACAAAGTGCATGGGTTGCCTCCCTGCTAGCGCTAAATTTTTCGTCTTCCGTGACTGAAATCTATCCGTCAAGGAGGTTTCAGCGTCGTTTTAGATGTCCGATTAAAGACAATCCCATGAGCTTTGCTTTTGAAGGGTCTCTTCCAACGATAAGGTAGCAAAAAGAATTTTGTCCCTTTCAGTGCTTGTGCCACCTTTTTAACCTTTATTGCTCCAGTGGTTCCTGAAAAGAAAGAAAGAAAATCATGAGGTCTCGTATGGTGCTTGACCTTGAATGGAAGTTCCATTATATCAAGCTTCTGGGTGATATCTCTAAATTGTACTCCCCAAAATAGTGATGTTTCGCCTGAATGCTCTGGATCTTCAATTTGATCTGACAATTGCTCCTCCATTTGCTTTGTTTCTTGCTCCAAATTTTCTTCACATATGTATTTTAGGATTTCCTCATTCAGTTCTTCATCTGTCATCTGTGAAATGCATGCTCCATAAGTGTCACCATGAGGATGTAAAGAAATGTCAGATTTTAGGTCTTCATCCTCTGATCTGAGTGAAATGATTGGCTCAGATAGATCTTCTTCAAACATTTGTGCAAAGCATTCTCCAAGATCTTTATTTTGAGGCTGAAATGTTTCATCCTCCTTTGTTGGTGCAATTGGTATAAATAGCTCAGCTTTTTCATCATCGTCAGAGTCAGAATAATAAAAATCAAACATAGATTTTGTTGGTCCGGGCTCCTGAACTGATACCTCCGATTCTTGATACTGTTCAGCTTCGTCCTCTGTTATGATGTCATGATGAATCTCAGGATATTTGAAGGCTTCTTCAGTATTATTTGAATTTGCTCATTGAGATATGTGATTCAGGTTATCTGTTAATTGTCTAACTTGATCTGTCATTCTTTGTATAGACGCCACTTGACTCTGAATTTATGCATCAAATTGAGCTTCCCGTTCCTCGAACCAATCTTTGAGCATGTAAATCATCTGATCTTCCTCTGATGGTTCCGGTTCTTGATGAAGATCATAGATGTATGGTGGATAAGATGGAAAGTATGATGGTTCTTCGTACCTTGAATGATTCCAATAATTCTGCCACTCTGAAAGGTATATACATTGATCGCTCGGGTGGTTACCATCACATATCACACATCTCCCCATTTCGTTCTGATGAGCAAATGTAGTATTGCTTGATTCTGACATCCAGTGATAGTTGTTGGGCTGGACAACAGGCCTTAGAAAACCGGACTGTTGCTCACAGATTTGGGGTGTATCTTCTAGTAAAGCTCGTGATTTTTCAATTTCCCAATAATGTTCCATTTTTCAATCACCTAAAAACAAAAGAAAGAAATAAAAATTACAGATAAAAATAAGAAAATTAGATACAAGTAAATTAGATGGCTTCAAAATTAATAACTCAAGAAAAATAAGTCCCCGGCAACGGCGCCAAAAACTTGACCGGCGTAAACACACACGTATAACGCAAGCGCACGTATCGTTCAAGTAGTATAAAAATATCGATCCCACAAGGACTTAATTCCTACTATTGTTATTAATTATTGATACTATTTATTTACATGTATCTAATTATGGGGAGAATGAAATTGATTGTTTTTGGTTGGTTGAATGTAGATTTGCTAATTAAAATAAAAACATACTCAAAAGAAAATACTAAGGAAAAATAAAAGAAAAGACTCAAGGATCTAGGGTTGTGACCCCACACAATATTATTATAAAGATGAATTGATTCTCTTATATATGTGTAATAAACTAGATTGCTAACCTGGAACATGAAAATATGCAAAAGCCTCTGTCGATGGTCAGACGCAAATACCCAGTATAACCCAATTGAACCATATGTCTATGTCAACCAAATTACCTGGATTCATTAAGATTAAGTTCCAATTATGGCTACCCCGCCCGACATGTATATGTCTATCCTGTAAGGAAATCTATTAAAAGGATATCTATCCTCAAGGAAGATCGTGGGCTATTGAATCTAAGGCTGAAACTTAAAATTCCTATGTCTAGTTCATTTTAAGTTTACCACATCAATCTTATTGGTGATCAGACAACAAGAAGCATTAAGCTTAAGACTCAATAAACAAACTAATGAATTACCCATAAAAAGAAAATCAATTATTAAGTGTGAATATTGTGTTTCATTACTTCCCTATAATAAAAATAAAATGCTGGGGTAGGGGATCCACTTTTAGAAATCTCAAATTATTATAATATGGAAATTGCCAGTATTATCCAATTAAGTTGAACCAGCCATAAAGGCGGTGTTATTATTTATCCATAAACCAGCCATATAGGCGGTAATTATATGTCACCTAAAAACCAGCCATATAGGCGGTGTCACATTATGTTACATAATTAAAACCAACCATTAAGGCGGAATCAACTTTTAATTCATATTATTAAATCACAATTTCCATATTATAATTGAAGTGAGATTAATCTACCTTTACTATTTCTAATTTAGAAATCTCCCTTATTATAATAAATAAATTTGTGTGATATTTACCAACCAGCCATATAGGCGGTATCCTGATTAAGTCAAATTAATAATTAATTACCAACCGACCAACCAGGCGGTATCCTCATTAAGTCAGGTTAAAACTAGTTTAAAAATAATTACCAACCGACCAATATAGCGGTATCCTTATTAAGTCAGGTTTTAAATAATTTATATATTATAATTAAGGGAGATTAATCTAAATTATAAAAGTAAAAAGCTTCACCTTTACCCCAGCAGTAAATTAACTATTGAACATAAAAGAAGAAAAAGAAAAGAAAAGAAAATTTTATTACAAAAAGTAAAAGTGCATAATTAAAAATACTAAAAGTAAAAATGCTAAATTTAAATTACAAAAACTTTAAACACACAAGTTGCAATCCTTAAAGTCCTTACAAAACTCAAGGAAGACATGATTTGAATTCTGACATCGAGCTGAATTTATAGGAGTCAGTAGGGGTCGGGCGTCGCGACGCTGGTGATTGTCGACGTGGCAGCTTCTGGTTCGTCGCGTGGGATTCTGGATAAGGTGATAAGGTGACACGTGGCAACACGGTTGAGAGCTTAATTATTGCGACACGTGGCAGCTCGTGATTGGTTGATTTCAGATTCTTATCCGCCACGTGTCAATTCGGATAAATAAATCAATAATTGGCGCTGACGTGGCGACATGTGACTGTCGGCACCATAGAATTGCGACACGTGGCACACTGTGATTGGCTGATGATGACGTGGAAATTTGACTCGGTCAACAGGTGATGTGGATGATGACTTGGCAGACATGTGGAGTGACATTTGGCGACACATGGCGATGGTGACTGTCGGCACCGTAGGATGATGACACGTGGCACATCGCACGTTAGCAGATCGGCTGTGATGGTGACACGTGGCACGACGCACGTTAGCAAAGACAAATTTCTCAGATTCTGACTTGTGGACCCGGCGCACGTTAGCACTGTTCGGTGCACGTTAGGCGTCGCGACGCGCAGAAGTACGAAAAATGCCCTTTTGTCCAATTTTCACTGTTTTGGTCCAAATCACCTCCAAAATGTCCTGAAACTTTATTTATCTACAAAATAACACAAAAAACATCAAAATATTCACAAAACTCAAGAAACTTTACAAAATATTAGGTTAAATGAGTGGGAAATAGTGATATAATTACCACTCATCAGTACGCGGGGGCCACCTCACTTCACTTCCCATTTTCTTAAGTACCGAGACCAATTCCCTTGGGGAAATTGTAAAGTTGTAGTCTGGGAGCTTGGGTTTCCTTGCTGGTACTTCCTCCCGGTTTTTGTAATGCCTTGGTCGCCTGTCGAAGTCTTTGTGGAAGGGTCTTCGCACTCCTCGTTGTTGGTTTCTCCTTTTCGTATGAGGATGGATAACCATGTCGGGTCGCCTGGAAACATCAGGCCTTCTATCAACCCACGTATTCGGAGCGTCCTCCTTCCTTTTGTTTCTTTTGTCTTCTTCCCATCTTATTTCAACTTGGGCCTGCGCCATGGCTTGGTCTATCATGTAGCATCGAAACTTGGTCAACTTTTTGTAGAGTCCACTTTCGTAGAGTAGTCCATTCCAGAAAGCCTCCACTGCAGTAGGTTGATGAAGATCCGAAATACTAATTCTCTCCTTATTGAAGCGGGCTACGTAGCTCCGCAATGACTCTCCTCTCCTCTGTTGGATGGAATTGAGATCGTTAGTGGTCTTTTCTAGCTTACATGAACTTGCAAAGTGTTGCATGAATTTGTCTGTTAATTGTTGGTAGGATTCGATTGATCTGTAGGGTAGGTTGATGAACCATGTAAGCGCCGGTCCCGCCAATGTTTCTCCGAAGCACCTGTACATTCCAGCTTCCCATTGGTTAGGTGCCAAACCGGTTGACATTATCTTGTATTTGTAGTGTATGACATGGTCGTCTGGATCAGTGGATCCATCATACAACTTCATTTCGGGCATGCTAAATTTTTGGGGTAGTTCAACAGCTACGATTGTCTCCATGAACGGGGTATCAGAAATTGCTCCAGCTCTGCTCTTCCTAATTGGCAGCCTTACCCCTGGTAGTCTGGACATGATTGCTTCTTTGAATTCCATCATTTCTTTCCTTATAGAGGATGCAACTTGCTGAGTTGGGTCGAGAGTGGAAGTCGGGCCTCGGGGAACTGAGAATCGTCATCGATCTGCACCTCTGATGTGGGTGGGACTATTGGATTGATGGGATTGCTGGGTTGACCAAGGATGTCGTGATGCTGAGAAGTTGAAGACAATTGCTCCAGCTGTTTTTGTAGACTCACATTAGAATTTTTCATTGCCAATCCCTATTATTCCAAGGCCTGTAATCGTTCTTGGAGCATGACGAGTTGTACCACCATAGGGTCTGGCGTCTGTTCACTGCCATAGGCCATTATCAATTGCTTTGTAGAGAGCGGGTTGAATGATCTTTGTTTGCTACTAATTCGCTAAAGCCCCACGGTAGACGCCAAATTATGGATGCCTATTTTCACCAGAGGTCCACAATCGAGAATCTGATGGAAAATAAGGGTAGAAATAGCGAACCTGCAAAATAAGGGTAGAAATAGCGATGAGGTTACTGCCCACCAGTGTGATGGGAGCCGTAGGCTCTCCGACGCTCAAGTCAGTGAATGTGTTTGACGGTAATTGGGAGAATAAAGTTTAGAGTTACCTCAATCTCAATTTGTATGTCGTGAGGGCGAGGTTTTGGTATTTCTTAGGCGGTACGCTGTAGAATTATGTCGTCCCCTTCTCTATGCCAGGATCCTTCCCTTTTATAAGTCTTATGATGTGGTGTCATTTTTCTCCAAACAATTGGGATCTCTGTAATTGTAGATTCGATTTGATTGTGGAGTTTAAAGCTATCTCCGTAACTGCTGACTTAATCGGTAACATTTATGGGTTCAGACGTTTTTGGTTATTGATGGGCGATGGTTGATGGGCGATGGGTAATAGGAGATGAGCTCTGGACCTGGTTCTGGTTTTTTAATAATGGGCTTTGGGTCCCTGGTTTCATGGTGAGCGTAGGGGTGAAAATATCGATCTTGTCCTCGGGCTTAATTTTGGCCCACACACTTACTCTGAGTATTTATTCTTAAACGAGTTGGACTCGCGCAAATCAAATCGTTGTATGAACATTGGATGGTCATTAATTGAAGAATTAATTAATTGGATTAGATTGATTGACAACATGCTATGTGTGAATGCTTGGATGTATTTTTTTGAATAAATAAAATATCAGATGGATATTAGATGGGTGGGGATAATTTTGGAAATTGTTGTAAATATTGTATTTATTTGAAATTGGACCACTGTGTCCAGCCTATCACCTCTTATTCTCATTGTATTTCTCTTCTCACCAATTCCCCTCAATGTAAATGAGGTTTCTTATAGTGTTATGTAATTGGGCACTTTGAAGAATGTAAAGTGCTAGCGGGAGAGAGATTTGTTCTAGGAACAAAATGTTTGTGAATATCCATCCGTATATCATTATTATATTTATCACGCCTTATTATGCTTTTAGAATGCATGTTTAAGGGTGTATGATGAGACCTAATCAAAGATAATAAATTGGTTGCCAATTTAATATTAAGTGTTTCCTTCCATTGAGCGGTTCTCTCTCAAGATCCAAGATTGGCTTTGATTTATTGGCCAAAGTCAAGATCATTGTCTATCATGGATGTGTTTGAACCATGAAAGCTTTGTTAATATCGCATGTCTTGGGCAGTTGTGACTTGTTGGCCAAAGTCAAGGTTACTTTTGTTCATCTACGTGGATTACGAAACTTTCCCACTGTCAATGGGTCGCGCTTAACTGGAATCATTAAGCTTGTTGAGCCAAATCCAAGGCTTAGTTGATTCAGAGGAAACATGTTAGGAAATATATTGGATATATGTTTCGGACTTGGAAGTCCACCTACCGGATCTAGGAATTGGATGTGATCCAATTGATCTTAGAGATCTACCTAGTTAAATTTTATACAGCTTGTTAGCCAAAGTCAAGGTTGTGTATTATTTAACGGGATCCTAGCCCATTAGGAAACTAGGTTTCCTGAGTACTCAACGGAGGGTTAGAGGCTCGCCGAAAATTAGTGGGAGGCTAGTATTAAATTTGCAATTTCGTTTAATACTCGCTAATATGCGCGCTCTATTATTTCTCGTTATTATTATTATTATTATTATTATTATATTATTATTATTATTATTATTATTATTATTATATATATATATATATATATATATATATATATATATATATATTAGTTGGACTAATATTCATTTATTATTTTCTTTGAACAATTAGACTGTACTCAATAATACTCCATTTGTAGTTGGTTATATAGTTGGACTATAGTAACCATTGCATTTTAGTGTACCCGAAACATTTGATTGGATAGTTGGACTACATCAATAAAAAATGGCTGGAAAGATAAGCGTTAGGGATATAATCATGGGTGAGAATGTCTTTAACGGCGTAAATTTTCAAGACTGGGAAATGAATCTCAGGATAGTCCTGGGAGCTGAGAAGTTGCTCTATGTAATAGAGAGACCTCTCGGGCCTGAGCCCGGACTTGAGCAGCGAGTAGAGCATCAGCTTTGGAAGACTCATCGTGATGATAACTTTACTGTTCAATCTGTTATGCTTGCTGCAATGACTCATCAATTTCGTCGTCAGAACAAGGGATTGGATCCTTATGCGATGATGTTGAAGTTGAAGGATTTTTATAGATCTAATCTTAGATCTCAGAAGTATGATTTACAGAAGAAGCTCTTTCGCTCTCATATGTCAGAGGGTACATCTGTTGAACACTACGTGTCATAGAGGATTTCTGACATCAAACAGCTGGGTCAGCTGGGCATTACCTTCGAGGTCGAGACTTCCATAGATTTGATCTTACAGTCTCTGCCCGACTGCTGGGGCGGGTTCATCATGAACTATAATATGATGAACGAAGAGAAAACTCTAGGAGAGTTAATGGCTATGCTGAAAGAGGCAGATCCAGAGCTTCTGAAAGGCAAGAAGACCAAGGTTTGGCCGAAGACTTCTGGGGTGTGAAGAAGAAGAAAAAGAAGGGCAAAGCGTAATCGTCACAGTCTTCTGGTAAGACAAATGACATATCCCAAGACATCTGCCTACACTATGGAAAACGGGGTCACTGGAAGCGTGACTGTCGTAAGTTCAAGGCGGACTTGAAGGAAGCGAAGGCGGGCAAGGCTCCGACTTTAGGTATGTTTGTTATTGAAATAAACATGTCCACTACTAGTTTTAAAAATTGGATTTTTGATACTGGATGTGGTACTCACATATGTACTGATGTGCAGGATCTGCAGAATAGCAGGAGACTGGCTTCAGGGGAGATCGACCTACGAGTCAGAAATGGGACGAAAGTCGATGTTTTGGCCGTTGGCACCTATGTTTTGAATCTGCCCTCAGGGCATGTACTTACATTAGGCGACTGTTATTTTGTACCTGATGCGGGTATATCTTTGTATTCAGGAACACTGGGTGTTTTGTTTATAAAGATGATATTGAGATATGTACAACAGATGTGAATAATGGTCTTTATATTTTGGATATAAACGAATCTCAAACATATAACATAACAAACAAAAAGCTCAAATTGAGTAAAACGGATGAGACTTATTTGTGGCATTGTCGTCTGGGACACATAAACAAAACTCGTATATCCACACTTTCGAAGAATGGATACTTGGACGGATTTGATCCTAATTCATAGATTTCTGTGAATCTTGTTTGTTAGGCAAAATGCCTAAAACACCTTTTAGTGGTAAAGGTGTACGTGTCACCGAGCTGTTAGCCCTCGTTCATAGTGACGTATGTGGGCCCATGTCTAGCCAGGCTAGAAGTGGATATGAATACTTCGTAACCTTTACGGGTGATGCATCGCGTTATGGTTATGTGTATCTTATGAAACACAAGTCGGAAACTTTTGAGAAATTCAAAGAGTTTCGACACGAAGTAGAAAAACAGACTGGCAAAAGTATTAAAACATTGCGGTCAGACCGTGGTGGAGAATACTTAAGCAATGAGTTTCAAGATTACTTAAAAGAATATGGTATTCTTTCACAGTGGACTCCTCCCGAAACACCTCAATTGAACGGTGTGTCTGAACGGAGAAACCAAACTTTGTTGGACATTGTAAGATCAATGATGAGTCACACAGAGCTACCAATTTCCTTCTGGGAATACGCATTAAATAGTGCAATATTTAGAACATGTGAAGCTCATTAGTGCACATTGACAAGTATACACCTAAAACACGTCTTAATCCAATATCGTCATTAGTGTGACGATAAGAAACGTCAGGACCAAACTAGGAGTCACATGAAGTGATTGACCTTGAAGGTCTACCTAATGAGTTTATAAAAGCCAATATCGTCATTAGTGTGAGGTTGGAGTAAATGTCATGGGATCAATTTCCCGCTATGAAATTTTGATAGTCAAATTTATATTTTTCCGTTAAGGGAGATTACAGAATTACGTAAAGTAGTGAGAGGGCACTAATAGATTTCAAATTCCATAATCAATTAGTGTAGTTACTTTTGAAATGAAAAATATTCTGCTACTGTTTTAAAAATATTGTCTTGTAGATGGCTGCACCTAATCTATTGATGAAAATTTTGGATTCCAATAAGCTAAAAGGAGCCGAAAATTATTTCAAATGGGAAATGAACATCTGTCTTGTCTTGGAATTTGAAAAATTGACTTATGTCACTGTCAATCCACTGCCTATTAAAATCGATCCTGACTCTACTCTAGAAGAGCAAGAAACTTTTAATAGATGTAAGGATGATAACCTGGAGGTGAAATCCTACATCTTGAGATCGATGGTTCCAGATTTGTTGAGACAGTACATTGAAGTACCAGATGCTTGTAGCATCATGCGAACACTCAAAGAGTTATTCGAGGAAAACCAAGAGATGGAACTTTATCGAAGGTCTAAGGAATTATTCCGTGCTGAACTCAAGGAATGAGGAGATGTCAGCACTCATGTTTTGAACATGATAGATCAGATTCGATATCTGGAAAGACAGGGCATTGTGTTTGATGGACGGCTGGGCCGTAACTTGATTATGCCTTCTTTGCCTGGTTCTTATGCTAGTTTTGAATTAAATTTCCATATGCATTTGATGCAAGCCACATACGAAGAACTTCATAACGTACTACGCACGGCGGAGCAAGATTTGAGGAAAGACAACCCTACACTGTATCTGCATGGTGGAGTTGGCTATTCAAAGACTTCTGGGAAGTCAAAGAAAATAAAGATGGGGAAGAAGAATATATCAAAGAAGAACTCCAAGAAGCGCAAAGGCATAAAACCGAAAGTAGCTTGTGATCAATGTCTACGATTCAATAAGTCTGGACACTGGAAGAAGGACTGTCCAAAGCTTAAAGGAAAAGCAGGACCCTCAAGTACGCTTTGTATTTTTCCAATTATTGACATCTCATTAGCCTTAAATGCAAATAGTGGATATGTGTTAGACAGTGGCAGTTCTACTCATATTTGCAATTCCCTGCAGGAAATGAGGGTTAAAAGATGGCTGAATAAAGGGGAGATCCAGCTTAGAGTTGGCAATGGCGAGACATTGGATATCAAGGTCATAGGAACAATTGTTCTATATCTCCCAAATAGATGTAAATTAGATTTGCATGACTGTTATTATATTCCCTCAATTATCAGACAAATAATATCACTGCCAATATTAGTTAAAGAGGGATATAAAATAAACATCAAGGATGAAACTTTATGTTTGTATGATAAAGAAAATTTATTGAAATGTGAATGTTTTTTATCAATCGGTCATTATATTTTGGAAACATGTAGATATGTCCTTAATATAGAGAAAAATACAAGTAGGAAGTCTGAATTAAATAGTACTGAATTATGGCATATGAGATTAGGCCACATAGGTGTTAGACGTCTATCCAAATTGGTAAATAATGATTTGATTGAAAATCTTACCTTAGATCCTTATCCGATTTGTGAGTCATGTATAAAAGGAAATATGACAAACGCCCCATTTCTAGGTGTTGGACACCGTGCTGGAGATTTATTGGAACTAATACGCAACTATGTGTGTGGTCCATTAAATCATGTCGCTCATGATGGTTCAACATACTTTGTGACTTTCACTGATGACAAGTCTAGATATGGATATGTCTATCTGATAGAACATAAGTCGGGAACATTTGACAAGTTCAAAATATTTCGAAACAAAGTTGAAAAACAAACCAGTCAATTCATCAAATACCTTAGATCAGATCGAGGCGGTGAATACATGAGTGAAAGATTCAGAAATTATTTAAGGGAAAATGGAATTCTTGCCCAATATAGCCCACCAGGAATACCTCAACACAATGGTGTGTCTGAACGAAGAAATCGTACTTTATTGGATATAGTGCGATCCATGATGAGCTATGAATATATTTTTTTATTACCTTTGGGGTTATGTTTTACTAACTGTTGCCTACATACTCAATAGGGTTCCATTGAAAGCTGTTTCTACGAACCCCTATCAGATATGGTTCAGTAGAAATCCAAGTCTTCGGCATTTAAAGATTTGGGATTGTCCTGCATAAGTTAGAATTACGCAGCGGGATAAACTAGCACCCATAGGGTATAAATATAGGTTCGTTGGATATCCTGATAATTCCATGGGATATCAATTCTACGATTCCGAGCAACGAAATGTATTTGTTGTTCACTTTATAACTTTTCTTGAAAAGTAACTTTTGAGAGAGTGGGAATTGTAGAGAGATTAAACTTGATAAGTTTGATCACACCATTAAGGAACCTGAGATGGAACCATAGATCCAATTAGATGAATGTTTACAACACAGGTTCTATGTAAGTCGAATAGAATATCAAGGCCTAATGAGAGGTTGTTTTTAACACCTGATATGAGCTTTGATGTTCTCCTATTGGAGGAAGCAGATCCAACTACGTATAAAGAAATGATATTGGATATCGATTCGGGAAAATGGCAGGAAGCCATGAAATCCGAAATGGATTCAATGCATGCCAATCAAGTCTGGGACTTAGTTGAACTTCCTGAATGAGTTAAACCTATTGGTTGTAAATAGGTTTACAAAAGGAAGCGATGGCTCGATGGAATGGTGGAAACCTTTAAGGCCCGACTGGTAGCGAAAGGTTACACTCAGCGTTCTGAGATTGACTATGAGAAAATTTTTTCACCAGTAGCCATGCTAAAATCTATTAGGATTCTTTTAGCCATTATTGCATATCACGACTATAAGATATGACAGATGGATGTGAAAACCATTTTTCTAAATGAATTCTTTAAAGAGGATATCTATATGGAACAACCAGAGGGTTTTGTATCCAGTGAGACTTCAAATTTAGATTGTATGCTCCAAAAGTCTATTTATGGACTTAAACAGGCATCCCGAAGCTGGAATCGTCGTTTTGATAAGATAATTAGATTATCTAGATTCATCAAGAACGAGAAAGAATAATGTGTTTATAAGAAAATGAGTGGGAGCATGACAGTTTTCCTAGTCTTGTATGTAGATGACATTCTTATCATAGGAAATGATATAGGCTAATGCAAAGTGTGAAAGTCTACCTATGCAAGAACTTCTACATGAAATATATGGGTGAAGCTTCCTATATACTAGGTATAAGACTCTACCGGGATAAAGTTAGGAAACTTATAGGGTTGTCACAATCGATGTACATAGATAAGATGTTAGAAAGGTACAGTTTTACCAACTGCAAGATAGCAAATGTACCTTTTCGATACGACATACATCTTTCGAAGAAAATGGCACCTCAGACTGAGAAAGAGAGAGTTAGGATGTCTAACTTGCCATATACTTCTCGTATTAGAAGCATAATGTATGCTATGTTATGTACTAGACCTGACATCAGTTTCGGCGTTAGTGTGACCAGCCGATAACAATCTGATCCACGTAATGATCATTGGACATATGTGAAACATATCATAAAATATCTTAAAGGTACCAATGATAAGTTTCTGATATATGGAGAAAATGAACTACAAATTAAGAGTTATACAGACTCTGACTTCCAAGGAGATCCAGATGATAGAAAATCTACATCATGATACATATTTACCCTTAACGATGGTACTGTTAGTTCGCGATGTTCAAAGAAAGGCTCAACAGCTGATTCCATTACTGAGACGGAATTTATAGCGGTTTCAGAAGCTACTAAATAAGCTATTTGGATTAGAAATTTTATCACAGAACTTGGCGTTGTGCCTAGTATTGCGGATTCGATCCCATTATATTGTTATAATAATGGAGCCATCGCGCAGGCTAAGGAGCCGAGGGCGCATTCCAAGTGTAAACATGTGGAAAGGAAATACCGTGTAATTAGAGAGATTATTGAACGAAAAGACATATTGGTCTTGAAGGTTCAAGGACAAGATAACATAGCATACCCACTTACAAATGCCTTACCTCCTAAGTTATTTGATAAACATGTGGAGGAGATGGGACTGCGGTACCATCTGGATTGCCACTAAGTAAGTGGGAGTTTGATGGAGTTGGTGCTTGGAGTGTCAATCCGAATTGTACATTTTATTATTTATTAATAAAATAACTACATTTTTATTACATACCTTATTAATGGTATTGTCATTATACGTATTAGATTGATGTATATATATGCTAAGAATGACATCGACCTTAAAAATAGTCTTGAAACTAGGTGTAAACTATTCTTAAAGTAAATATTCCTAGTCGTTGGTTTTGGAATACGGTCGAATTCCTATAACATAGAAGACTAGCACATGTCATATATTAGAATTGGAGTTCCAATGGTTTAAACCTATGTACCATGAGTTTTGGAAACTCATATAGACATGTGGGTATTCGTTGAAGCGAATATTGAATGACTCACATGCGATTCCTAATAGTTGGAAGTACACACCATCGTCAATAGGAATCTCCTCGAGTCGAGTAACATATGTAATCCTTTGACTAAAGGATAACATTGATTTTGTGTGAGATCCTCCATACTTTGATGTCATGTATGTCAGAAAAATTTCATGGTCTGACCTCTAGATGTTCGTTGGGTGTGGACCGATGCACTCAGTGATCAAGTGCGAAGAAAGATAGGATCTGTCTGCCAGTATGTGTACCATAAGGGGTTTTGGTATTCATGTGAGTAAAGTCACGATTCTTAAATCTTTGGCCAAATTCGATCACCTAGGGTACATCGTATCAGTTATGAAGAATCGTGGACATGTCGACATGAGATGTGTGTCTCGGAAACTTGATGGTATATTCTATGTTTCCTAAGCACAACTCAGATAGCCTACGGCAGAGGGATTGTTAAACATATGTGATAACCTCGACTTGTATAGTTCAGAAAGGTCGTTCGTGTTCTTCGCGAATTCGGAGGTGGCCGAATTATGTACATAATAGCTAGGCTTATATGACGAACGTGTCTGAACTTAGAGAGTCCCAATATGAAGTGTACTCGTTGAGCACTTGAGTAGCCGATTAATTTTGATAAAATATAATATTCTATATTATAATTATCAACTATGATAATCAAGTGTTATT
Source organism: Zanthoxylum bungeanum (assembly GCA_019454045.1). Classification (NCBI taxonomy): domain Eukaryota; kingdom Viridiplantae; phylum Streptophyta; class Magnoliopsida; order Sapindales; family Rutaceae; genus Zanthoxylum; species Zanthoxylum bungeanum. The sequence goes on along the minus strand of SKCR01019391.1, from coordinate 11,467 downwards.
AGATAACATTGATTATTTACTTTGACCTAATTGGATTAATTGGATTAATTCAATAATTACACAATAGCTTAATTGTAAAAACATAATTATCTCTACCATTTGAGGATATTATAGTAATTGTAAGTATGTAATAATATGTGGTTTTAGCTTGATTTAATTGGATTAAATCAAGGTGACAAACATTTAACTAATTTATTTCCTAATCCTTGGCTTGATTTAATTGGATTAAATTAAAGTTGGAGACAATTGAGATTAGTCGCACCTAATTATACATATTTAGACAAATTGGATTAAGCCCACTTAAAAGTTGATTACAACTTTTATTAATTAAAAATTACCTAAGTTTTGCTATAAATAGTAAGCTTTATGAAGGTTTTAATTACAAGTACAAGTACTATCAAATTGTTAGAGAAATTAGCCTAAGTTAGAGAAGTGTTTAGAGAAGCTTATGAGGTCTCTACAACATTTCTTCTAGGAGAATGCAAGATTGGATCTTGAAGTGAAGCTTGCTAGCATTGGACATCAAGATTTGATCTTGAAGTTAAGCTTGCACACATTGGAGGTTCTCCAACCATTTCAACAAAGAAGAAGTAGATTGGATCTTGCATCAAGCTTGCTAGGTAAATTTGAACTTCTCTTAAGTTATGAATTATGTATTAGATGTATGATCACATAGCTTAATGTTGAAATAAGACTAATAAATTGTGTTAGAATGTTTTGGAAGTATAAACACAATAAGCTTGTAATTGGGTTAAAATATTTATGTTATACATAAACATAAAATTAGAGTTTGGAACCCTAGATTAAAGTTTAGAGCTATGGCTACCATTCTAGAATCATTTGACCACCTTTGGGTGACCTATAATTATTCACGAGACATTTTTTATTGGGATCCTAATTTGGTTTGTGTATTAAATTCAAAATTTACACAAATGCGTATGTAGAATAAATTTATGTTTTTATAAAAATATTTGATATTTTTGAAAAACTTGATTTTTTTATTTTATAACATGTGTTGATGTTAGTTTTGATGTTAAAAAATAATTTTGAGTGTTTTTGAAATATTTAGAGAGAACCAGAATAAATTAGGGTAAAATACCCTAATCCATTCAGCTCACTGGAAAGTGAGCTGAAAGAGAGAAAGAAATTAAAAAAAGGTTGTTGTTGCGCAGTGCGCGCGCGATAATTTTATTTTCGTCCGTTCTTGAGTTTCCGGACTCCAATTCAGCCCCGGTTTTTTCCTATACACTCGTAATGAAATATAATATTTTATTAAATTATTTAAAATTACACATACACTTGATATCCATGGGTTAGACACATTTCCGCTATGCGGGGTACCGATCCGACTCTAGGGGTTCCACAACTGCTCCCAACAAAAACCAACCTCAACTACTCTTTTACTTGCCGATAGATCAGTCAATGTGCCGAAAGGAATTATTGAAGACGTGTTATTACAAGTTGATAAATTTATATATCTTATGGATTTTATTGTCTCGGAAACACAACCTGTAGAAGACAACTATAAGCCAATTCTTGTAATACTTGGTCGCCTTTTTTAGTAATAGCTAACGCTTTAATTAATTGCAAGCATGAAATCATGAATTTATCTTTTGGCAATATGATGTTGGAGCTTAATATTTTTAACATGTGTAAACAATCATATGATGACGACTGTGAAAATGAAAGCATTAAACTAATTGAACCAATTTTGGAGGAGCATATTCAGGGGTGTTTATCTGATCCCGTGGAAATTTGTACTGTTAATTTTATTGAATCAAGTATGCAATTAGATTCGGATACTCCTAATGATTTTTACTTGATTCTACACAGGTACTAGAAGACGATGGAGAATAACAGAATTTGGAGGAACTAGGAACACTGGAAGAAGAAAAACATGAGGAAGCACCCAAATTGGAGTTAAAGACTTTGCCAAAAGGATTGAAGTATGTATTTCTTGGAGACGAACAAACTTATCCTGTGGTAATTTCTTCTCCCCTCACAAGCAATCAAGAAGGTGAGTTGTTGAATTGTTGAAAGAACATAAGTTAACAATTAGATGGACTTTAAAAGACATAAAAGACATTAATCCATTGATCTGCACATACAAAATACATTTAGAAGATAATGTTAGGACATATTGTCAACCACAAAGAAGATTAAACTCTCACATGAAAGAAGTGGTAAAAACATAAGTTCTTAAACTTCTTAATGTAGGTATTATCTATCATATCTCCGATAATAAGTGGGTAAGTCTTACACAAGTTGTGCCTAAAAAGTCGGGAATAATTGTTGTAAAAATGATAAAGGAGAATTAATTCCAACTCAAATCTCATCTAGTTGACGTATGTGCATTGACTATAAAAACTAAATGACGCCACTAGAAAATATCATATTCCTTTACAATTTCTTGGCCAAATTTTGGAAAGAATAGCAGGACATCCATACTATTATTTTCTTGATGGTTACTCAGGTTATTATCAAATTCTCATTGCTTTAGAATACCAGGAAAAGACCACATTCACGTGTCCCTTTGGAACATTTGTATTTAGAAAAATACCATTTGGACTTTGTAATGCACCTGCAACATTCCAACGATGCATGTTAAGCATATTTAGTACATGGTTGAACACTTTTTAAAGGTCTTTATGGATGATATAACTATTTTGGGAATTCATTTGATAATTGCTTGAATAATTTGGAAAACATTTTGAAAAGATGTGGAGAAAAAATGCGTGTGTTAAATTGGGAAAAATATCATTTCATGACTAATTCAAGAATTGTTTTGGGTCACGTTGTGTCATTTAAAGGTATTGAGGTTGACAAGGCAAAAATATAGGTAATCTCTAAATTATCACCATCCTAGGAAATCCATTCTTTCTTAGGATATGCAATATTTTATAGGAGGTTCATAAAAAACTTTAGTACCACATCCAGACCTTTGTGTAACCTCCTATTAAAATATGCAACATTTGAATGGACAGAAGAATGTCAAAAATCATTTGAAAAGATTATTAGTCTTTTGACTTTTGCCCTATCATGCAATCCTCTGATGCCGATGATTATGCAGTTGGCGCAGTGTTAGGACAGAGAAAGGAAGGTAAGCCATATGTAATATATTACGTAAGTAGAACTTTAAATAGTGCGCAAATGAATTACATTACTTGCTGTAATATTTGCATTGAATAAATTTCGATCATATTTAATTGGTTCTTCAACCGTTGTTTATTCCGACCATGCTGCTGTTAGATATTTGATGTCTAAACAGGATGCAAAGCCAAGATTACTATGGTGGATTTTGTTACTTCAAGAATTCAATCTCACAATCAATGACAAGAAAAAAACAGAGAATATAGTTGTAGATCATTTATTGAGACTCACAAATGAATCATCAATTGACACAACTCCTATCAATGACTCTTTTCTTGATGAATTTTTATTTTCTGTAAATACAATGCCTTGGTATGCTAATATTGTCAATTTTCTTGCAACAGGGAAAATATCTCCATATTGGAGTCATCAAGACAAGAAGACATTTTTGACCGAAGTCAAAAGATTCTACTGGGATGATCCATATCTGTTCAAGTATTGCCCTGATCAAATTTTCCGACGATGCATACCAAACAATGGGATAAATGGTGTTATTAAGTTTTGTCATTCAGAAGCATGTGGAGGTCACTTCTCATCTAAGAAACCGCTGTAAAAATCTTGCATTGTGGATTTTATTGGCCCATCATTTTTAAAGATACACATGATTTCTGCAAAACTTGTGAGAATTGTCAAAAGTTAGGATCCATTTCAAAAAGAAACATGATGACTTTCAATCTCATCATTGTCATTGAAATCTTTAATTATTGGGAATAGATTTCATGGGTACATTTTCACTGTCATTTGGATTTTTATATATTTAATTTGTAGTCGATTATGTCTCAAAATGAGTTGAGGTGATTCCTTGTCGAAATAATGATCACAAAACTGTGATTAAATTTTTAAAAGAAAATATTTTAAGTCGATTTGGAATCCTTCGGGCCATTATAAGTGATGGAGGTAAATACTTTTGTAATAGGTCTTTTGAGTCCTTAATTAAAAAGTATGGAGTTACACATAAAGTTTCCACATCTTATCACCCTCAGACAAATAGTCAAGTTGAACTAGTAAATAAGGAAATCAAACAAATTTTGGAAAAAATGGTCAATCCAAATCACAAAGATTGGTCTATTCGACTGACTGATGCATTTTGGGCATACCGAACATCTTTCAAAACATCTTAAGGAATGTCTCAATATCGTCTAGTTTATCGAAAACCTTGTCATTTGCCTATAGAACTTGAGCATAAGGCATATTGGGCTATTAAATCATTCAATTCAAACCTTGAAAATGCCAGTCATGAACGTAAATTGTAATTAAATGAACTTGAAGAGTTAAGGAATGATTCATATGAGAATGCGAAAATTCTTAAAGCTAAAACTAAGGCCTTTCATGACAGTCAAATTTCATGAAAAAATATTTAAATTTGGTCAAAACGTTTTGCTTTATAATTCTCGTCTTCATTTATTTCCTGGAAAATTGAAATCCAAATGGAGTGGCCCATTTAATGTGAAGCACGTTTATCCATATGAGGCTATTGACATTGAAAATTTTAAGAATTGTGATGTATTCAAAGTGAATGGACAACGCCTGAAACCATTTTTAAAGTGTTCAAATTTTCAAGAATCTCTTTCCTTTCAAACCCAGTATATTGTGATTGATGTATTTTATTTTATTTTATTTTGTATTTGTCTAATTTTCATTTTTCTTGGGTTTTGCAGTATTTTTTCTCTTTTTTTTGTTAGAATCTTGCACTCCGGTTAAACAGCGGATAACGGTACTCCGTGACTCTAAGTCGATTTTTTCAGTTTCCTAAAATTATTGATACCCTACAATCAAGGCATGGAAGAAATTCCTGTAAAACTCCACAATCATTTTCCTTCTCTCCCCAAAATACTATGATAAAAATTTACAAAGCACGTACCGAAATAATGAGGTTTCTTATGATTCATGGTATTCCTAGTGATATTCGTTAGGTAATTGAAGCAAGGGTTCAGTTGGGAGGTGAGTCATCTGACTCTTTCATTTCTTACATGCCTGGTTTAGGGAAAAACACTCATGCTAAAAAATGAAGAGCTAAACAATTAGGCGTTTGTTATAAATGTGCACACTGGACATGCAACACTCGTTGTCGTTATTTAGGAATGGTGTCTGACAATCGCGAACATAAAATTCAATTCATTAGACATGACTTGAGTAAGGCGTTTTTAAATGATATATCATTTCCTCTTAAGGCGCATCCTAGTGGACATGTTCATCGAGTGATTCACAATTTGCATAAACAATTTCAAAAAGAAAAACATCAATACATTTTTGGGAATCTGACTTTAAAAGACCATGTTTACCAATTTATAAGAAAAATAGATGGGAAGCATATCCCCGAACCATAGAGGGCGTTCAAGCCGTTACTAGGCGTAAAACCATAGGAAGATGTGACCCACAATCACCACTGTCAGTACATATTTTTTTAATTTATTGCTTTGATTTCCTTTACTTTAAATTACTATTTTGATTTACTTTAATTTACTGTCTTGATTTCCTTTACTTTTGCCGACAGTACCTAAACGTTTTGACTTTCACGATCTATTTTACTGTTCATCTGACAATTATCATTTTGCATGTACTAGTGCATTTATTACTCACCCTTTTTCAGGATCTATAAATTCAGCTCGTCATTTCTCTCCTCGACACATCTAGATAAGAGAGATAACAAAAATAGAGAAAACTTCAAGACGATGAGTCACCAATATATGTGTCTTTTGTGGAACTAGCTCTTGAACTAAACCAGAATTTATTGAGGCTGCAAAAGAATTGGGTAGAATTATGGCGGAAAAAAATATGCGCTTAGTATATGACGATAGCAATCTTGGATTGATGGGATGTGTTTCAAAGGCTTTACAAGAAGGGGGTAGTCAAGTTTTGGGGATCATTCCAAAACCTTTGGCAGACAAAAATCTCATCGGAAAATCAAATGGAAAAGAATACATTGTCTCAGGTATGTCTGAAAGACTTACTGAAATGATTAATCATGCTGACGCTTTTATTGCTTTACCAGGTGGGATGGGCATGTTGGAAGAAATATTCATAATTACGTCATGGGTGAACTTGAACATTCACCAAAAACCCATTGGACTACTTAATGTTGATCGCTTTTTTCGATTTTCTTTTTGTATTTCTTGAGGATGCCAAAAGACATGGGTTCATTTAAAAAACGGTAAAAGATATTGTCCCATCTGTAAGAAAAGCTGATGAATTAATTGACCAACTCTTAGCTTATGAATCAAAACTCAACCTCATTCTTTCAAAGTTGAACTGGTTTGGTAACGATCGTGGTAAGAAGCGTAGAGTGGACTTGAATCTTAATCTGTAACTTTTTTCCTTTTAAATAGTCGTAGATTCAATTGTCAATTCCACACTAACGAGGTGATGCCTTCGAAACTTTACTTCTTCTTTTTCAGACATTGAAGACAATGTCTCAAATTGGTTAGGGGGAGGGGATGTTGACTTGATAGTTTTCATTTTTATGTTTCGTTACTGTGTTTTTCGTTTAAAAAATAAATTATTTTGTGTTGATGTTTTATGTAAAAGAAAGTTTTTTTTTAAAGTTGCTTCTGCTTTGTTGTTATTTTGCGTGTAAAAAAAACTACACACAAACTAACAACAAAATTTTTGACTAATCAAGTGGAATTGTTGTTTAGAGGTGGTTATGCAAGGAGTTTTCGCTCCTGAGACGCATCTCAAAATAATTCGCAACAAATTATTTTTGTTCATTTCTTTTTTAATAATATAAATTTGTGAATTCTCTATAATATTGATTAAATTTGATCGTCATAAGCTCATTTGACAGGTATTATCAACATACACGGTAACATATGATAATGGGTTATAAATGAGAATTTTTTAATATTCAGTTTTCTAGTTTGTTGGAGGTAGCACCGAAAGACAGTAAAATTTGTGTTTTTATTAAAAAAAATCTAACCATGCTTTTACTAAGTAACCGAATATCTTGTCTCAGCAAGCAGTGATTATTCGCGTAAAACGGTAGAGCTTGAGTTAGTTTAATAAAAAAAGATGTGTGAATAAGTTCGATTTCGTAGCCTCTTTAAATCGAGTAATTAAGTCCGTAGGGGTATTTTAACATTTATAAATAAGCTTTCATTGCCAAAAGGTGTGAACTCTAATATAATTTAAGTTACTCTCTTTTCAACAAGACCTGTGAATATTGTGAGTACAATAAATTGATTAAACCTTGTTTTATGTGTATATAAAATAAGGGTAAAAAGTACGGGATAATTTACTTAATTGATCATTTAGAAAGAAAGAAAACAATTATTAATTTGTATATGAATTTGTTTTTTTAAAGTTTTCCGCTTAAATTACTAGGGACTAGTAATAAGCTGGTTGGGGGGTGCGATGAACACTAAGAAGTACTTTATTGAAATAAAAATTAATCATTTTACACTTGTAATTTCATTAATCCCCTTAATTTAGCATATTTATAAAATAATAATTAAATTTATATTTATATATTTTTATTATGATTTTTATTTCTTATGTAGGTGAAATAATACTTTGGATGCATAACTAGAAAAATAGATGTAACATTTGGATTTTGGGGGCCAAAAACTTGAAAGAGCGTCCTAACAGTGTACAAATTCGGAAATTCCAACTTTGCGCAATTTTCGTATTTTGGACATAATTATTTACTCCGATATCGGATTGAAATGATTCAAGTTTCTGATAAAAGAAGATTCACATATCTACAATTTTACTATTGAAAAGATTTTCTAATTCTAAAATTTTCAAGGCCAAAATTGATGAAAAATCCAAAGAGTGTTATATATAATTATTAAAGAAAAAAAAATTGTTAATGGCCAATCCATCAATTTTGACAATTTTCAATGCAAATTGTCAAAACCATCATTTTTGACAATTTTCATTTTACAATGCAAATTGTCAAAGAAAGAGGGTGCTGAGCCCTCTATAAATAGAGGTGCTCAACACCTTATTTCTTCAGTCTGATTACTACAATTCTCTCTAAAAATTTGTGGAGTTTCAGCTCGTGTGTTGTATTTTTTAAAACTTTATTGTAATTTCTTTTTCTTTCAGTAATAAAATTATGTGTGTTTTTATTCAAATTATGAATAGCTATTTTTTTCTATTGAGGTAAATGATGAAGCTTTAAATATAAAAATATTGATTAATCTTATTTATATTATAATTTATAAATTATAATTTAATAATTAATATTGAATTTAAATCTGGATTAATTATTGACAAATTTTGTTACCGCCTACATGGCTGATTTTATTTATTTGACATAATTGAGTACCTAACTGGACTTGTTATAGAAAAAAGTTATCACCACCTTCATGGCTGGTTTTATATGTTTTGGCATAATTAATTCTTGAAATAAATTAATTGGGTAATAATGACAAATTATATATTATAAAAAGTGAGATTTCTAATTTTGAAATATTAAAAGTGGATCCCGTAGCCCCAATATTTTATTTTATTGCAGTTTAATTTAAAATTTTCTAATACTCAAACAATTCAATCGTTTTCTTTTCACTCAAATTATTATTTTATCCTATTAAATATTTTTCCTATGGATCGACCCCGGTTTTACCGGGTTATTTTACTATTTCGATATTGTTATACTTAGGAGTAAAAGAACCATTTTTTAGTGTGTCACCCATCTCCCCTTCCTCGCACTGACTATTTGGAAAGACATCTCAGGTCTGCTCGAGCTTGAGCTGCTACTGCCGGAGTTGATTTCTTACACGTGTTGTACTGGCTCATACATGGGAGTGTCTTCTGGTTCGACTGCCATAAGAGCCTTCTTCCTTAGCTTCGATCTGGGCGGCCAGCTGCTTATGCTCGCTGATGTCATGGCACCACGCGTAACTTGGATTGCCAGTGAAGGGTGCAAGCCCGAAGCTGACAAGAGCCTTCTTGGTAATCTGATTCAAAACTTCAAGATCATCGAGGCATTGCAGCGTGTCCAAGATTATCTGCTCATCAGAATCGAGCTTCTTCTACGACCCAGATCATTCTACAAAAAGAAACAAAAAGCGACGCTAGAGACTACTCGAAATAATCACAACAAATACAAACATGTTTTAAGTAAAAAGACGAGCAACTCATACCCTTACTGAGGTTAAGGGCAAAATCCATTTTAGCGACGTGGCCCACGGTCGGCCTGACGATGTAAAAGAAACGATCTTTATAACCCATACATTGGAGGGAGATTTGGCGAGCGGATTGTCAAAACGCTTAACTCGCGTGGTCAAATAATATATGACATCGATGTTGCCCCATCTTCATGTGTTGTTCTTATTCAGTTTGAACAGATGCTTAATTATGTTTTCACTGGGTGGCGGAGACCAACGAGACCAAGTGGTGATAGGCGTTGGGCGACCATTAGAAAGGTGCGACACCAAATAGATTCAACAGGTCAATGAAGAAGTCAAGAATGAGTAATCTTAGCCCAACCTTAAAGTGAGCAGGGCTCAAAGCGATATATCATGGAGGTGGAAAGAAGTATTTGTCTCTGTGTGTTGGAGCAAGCAATTTGTACCTGTATGGGATGGAATATGGTTTTACGAGCTTGAGCAGCTCCATTTGTGACATCTTTTAATCGAGCTCAACAAGGTCATTTCTCATACGACGTGTGGGGTTGGCTATTACTCCCCATGGAACGACCGTTTCGATCGGTGGCCTATGTTTTCGGTCCTCATTAGGCTCGTTCTGTGTGACCTCACGCGTGATCACGACTGTGCTTATCAACTCGTCAACCAAGGCTTCACCTGCTTGGGCACCACTACTGTAACCTCTCGACCCGAGGTAGACACCCGAGACACTTCCAGGAACCTCAAATAACGACCAACGGCCTTAATGATACTCATCGATGCATTAGTGGTGCTGAATGCAGGGACCGATGAGAGCCTGATACTTCAGGTTCGTCTCCGCTTCCAATATGATAAGAGCGACGCTTTCGACCAGAAATCTACAAAGGCAAGATCATATAGTTAGTAGGGTTTACAAAGGACTCGAGCTACAAATAAGGTCGCTAAAATTTTAGCTCTAGTTTCCTAGAGTCATAATATCTAGGTCGTTTCTATTCTAAACGCCATGATCCTAAGATATACCTACAAGGTCGAAAGATATTAATGAGTCGTCCAAAACCCACAAACACAAACCCGATTCCCTAAACACTACCCTAAAGATCAAAAACCTTATTTCCTATGAACTTAATCAAGAACACAAAGAAATAAGTGTATTTAAATAGCACAATGCATGCATAATATCAATAGCAATGACAAGAAACAAGAAATCATAGTAGAAGAGAAAAGGTCTGGAATACTTACGATGATTGTTGACCGATGGAGTACTTGCAAAGGTGACCAAAACAGTCAGCGTTGGTAGCAAGAGAGATTGAGTGGATTCGATTTTCAGAGATTTCAACTGAGAGTGAAAATGAAAAAGTGGCTTTTGAAGCAATGATATTTTCTTATATGGGAGCTCACCCCAGCTGTTGGATGATGAATCGTCTTCAAAGTTCAATGGTCAGTGAGCGTTGTAGGCGCGCCCCCTCATACAATGTGAAGAGTTGGTGACAGCCCGATGCATTAAATGCGATAAAACAATTGTCTCTGCCTATAGCGACGTATGTCGCGCTGACGCATCGTACAACGTTCTCCATCTGAAACAATATGCGATGTGCTTGAAAGTTATCACCTCCTATTGACACATCAAAACTCGTTATGATCGGTTTGTCTTTGAGCTCGCTTATCGCACTATCGAGCTTCCACCACGCCAAAAGCGTGCCAGAAGCTAGAGGCTAATGTTATGGGGGAAAACGAGCTCAATGTTAGAATAAGCTCAATCAGATGAAACATGCCCACTAGCACAGGAAGCCCAATGAAGGAAGAGTTCAATCCACAAGACTTGATACCGATTCGATCCTGCAGGCCGTGAGAAACAACCGTCAACCTCGCTGAGTCACCTAGAACATGATTTCCCCGGTACTAGCGCAGCCTATCCCGAAGCTCGCAGAACGCATCTCATGCGAGGCAGATGACATATTGTTAAGGTCGTTGCTCGTAGATCGTTTTACACGATCCAAAGGTTTCATGAAGCTCAGAACGTCCTCGAAGAGTCCAATAAAAGGGAAAAAAACCACCTCAAGACAGTTGTATCACCAAATGTCTCTCTCCAATTTAAGATGATATTAAATCCCAGTAAATCAGGGATAATTATTGCCCACGATTATCTCCAACGGTTATCATTTTTTTGCTATTGTAACGCCTTCTAACACTATAAATAGCGAGGCATTGTAAGGAAGGAGAAAACCTTACAGAAACTCTGCCAAATTTAT